>NQII01014470.1:0-12231 GCA_002778355.1 Clitarchus hookeri | reverse complement strand
ATTGGAAAGGGCGTAATCTCTTTCTATTGGGAGCATTCAACTGCTTCAAATTATGAGTTCATGATCTAACTCCAAAACAGACATGTTCTGGCATAAAAGCCTGGCAGAGTGCACCTCCACGTTATGATACCTGGCGTGAATATGTCTGAAGTGACAAATTATATGCCTGGAAGTCCTGAATCCTAAAGTGCACTCTTAATATAAGCTCTGAATGGTTTCTCCTGTTATACCGTATTGAATCAGGCACAGTAGGGTGAGTTTTTGATCAAGCTGTATATAGATTGCAGAAGACACATGATGATAACTTCAACTACGGTCAAAAGCCCGCGTCACCCACCATATTAAATTTTTTATTTATTTCTTCCTGATTCTAATTTAAGAGGATGTATTGAGCAATGCTACAATAGAAACAACAATTAACTTAATACAAAATTTTGTATATTAATTTATCCTCACTTTTTAATGACAGCCAGGGAACACCTATTAATAATCAGGTACAAAGAATTTCACAAAACCATAAAATGTAATGCTTCTATAATTAAATATGTTCAGATGTGACCCTAACTGTTCTGTTATGAAACTAAAACGAATCATTTCCGTATAAGGGGNATTTCACAAAACCATAAAATGTAATGCTTCTATAATTAAATATGTTCAGATGTGACCCTAATTTTTCTGTTATGAAACTAAAACGAATCATTTCCGTATAAGGGATGACATCAGACTCTTAAGTGGTCCAGCACAAACCGCCTGGCTGCCAACAGTTTCACACACCCCAACATGTTAGTATATATAGATCTGCCACTCCGGGTGGCCAGTCCGGGCCTTGGTTCCTCTTCCCCTTGTAGATAATGGCGAACTCCTAACTTCAGGAGACTCATTTGAGAGTGACGTATTCATTGGAACTGATACTTTGCAAAATATTAGGGGGGGGGGAGTGGTCTTGTTGCATCTTTATAAAAACATGTACCTGTTTTAACCCTTTTAAATAATACTAACTTTTAACTATGTGCATAAACTCCTTAAAACTTTATAAAACATAGCTTCCCATAGCATACATTAGAAAATACCAATACTTGTATAGAATGAAAAAATCTACCGATTTATATATTCATCCTTTTAAAACTTTTCACGAAAAAATATTTATAATAATTTTATAACTTTGGTTTTTCGAAGTTTCATTACAAATATATGGATAATTTACAACCTTTATCCTAATATTTAAGCGAAACGGAACCTTAAAAATGGGATAGAAGGAGGAGTGGCAGTGCATAAAAATTACGGGTTTTGTACATTACATTTTTTACAGTGACTAATATGCATGCACCTTTTCAGTCTTGTTTAGGGAATTTTGGGTTAGCAATTAGCAATGTGACCGGAGTTAAAAATCTGAAAATTTCAAACGGGCCTTTTCATTTTACAGCCAACTTAGAACTGAAATGCTTTGGAGCTAAGGTGGATGAGTTTCAATTAATACTAAGTCTCCAGGCCTTAGACTCACGTCTTTATACAACGTGTTCGTTTTATCACTCATTTTTTTTTATGGTATTCGACCAAAGTACGTGACACTTCTTTCCACGTGGTTGCTTGGTCTCCTTTTGCAATATTCTCCAAACAAATATTTTGTAATTACCAATCATTTACTAAAGGATGGAGCAATCGCCTACCAAGGAAAACTTTAGCGGGCGTGAATTAATGAGTGGAATGAATAACACTATTAAAGCATAAAAACAACATATATAAAACTTCGTCCCAATGACGTTGTGTATGAGATTTAAAACTACGTAATGCGATCTTAATATTTCTGTTAACACACTCGACTAAATTTGCTTGTGGGTAGTGCGGGGATGTCTGCACCATTTTTACACCCCAACAAAATATTAAGGTATCTAAACTCACCCGACAGAAAATAAGTGGCATTATCCAATACAACAAACACAGGAGAACCAAAAAAATTATACAATCTTTGCATTACTATTTTACAAATTTCAGTGACTGTTATTGTCGGGAAAGAAACCAACTACTTTTACCAACACAGAGAAAACCAGAGGTACTTCTAGGTCAGGGTTCCATAACATCTAAATATACCCTTTCCCTTGGATAGGAAGCTACAGATCTTGCATATTTTCCTTCAGGTTTCTGATTTTTAGGTTTTGCATGTTAACACGCTTCACACACTTTAACCCATCCTTCGAAATCCTTTCGGACTCCTGGCCACGTAAACAATTCTAGTTCACGCGAAACGGTTTTGGCTCGTCCCGCGTGTCCTCCAAAATAGGATCCATGGTAATACTCATATATAATAGAGCGTATTTCTTTCGGACCTAAAAAATGTCAATTTCCATTTTGTGTCCATCCGCATAACAATCCCCCACAAACAAGATAAGTAGTTGTTCATTGTATTATTTAAGCAAGTATTTGTTGACACTCTGGGTCAGTTTTTTGGTAATCCTTTATATTCACAAACACACTAGGAAAATTCTAAAGCGTATTTATTTCTACCTCGTCCGTGCACTCGGTTGTGCTGATCTGATCTACAACATTTTATTCTGCTTGCGTGACCCCATTCTATTCATCCTCACAAAACATATGAGAAAGTGCGTCCGTGACTGCATTTTCTGTGCCTTTTACATGTTGTACGTCAAACTTTAAACTTGAAAAACCCGCTAACAATCTAGCAAGACATCCAGCAGGTTTTTTGATATTTGAATAATAAACTTAACGCTCGGTTGTCGGTAAACAATGTATAGTGTGCGTGATCTAGGCAATCAGCAAATCGCTCCATCGCCCAAATACAGCTAAGGCATTCTTTCTCGTAGATGGTATGCTTTATTTCTGAAATCGTTTACAGTTTACCAGCATACGCAACTGGCACATGTAACCCATTTTCCTTTTGGCTTAACACCGCACCTAAAGCGATAGAACTTGCATCACAATGCAAAAAAAAAAAATTGTTTCTCAAAATTCGGTAGATGTAAAACAGGCACTCCTTCAACTTTTGAAACGCCTGCTGGTGTTCCTTTTTTTTATAACAACTGTTCCCACATGATTTTCTCCCATCAACGTATTACAAAACTCATGGCTCATAAGTGACACGGAAGCACCAGAATCAATTAAAGCTGATACTTCAAGGTTCTCTATTATTACCGGAACAAAAGTAAATGTTTCTTTGCTGAAATACGTTATTTACACAACCTATTCCAAAACGTTTTTTTTTCTTCATAAAGGACACTGAAATTGTTTATGTATAAACATCTAAAACACGTAATAATAACTCTTTGTTCTTTTACTGAAGTGCCTTACTCGACATTTCTTACATTATCCTTTCGATTTTCCTCTCCTTTATCAGTTTATTCCCAAACTAGGTGGATTTCCTCATTTTTACCTATATTTTTATATAAAAAGTTTTCAGGAATGTGATTTGTGCGAAAACAAACACTACGCTGACGTTTTGATTTCACCGGCTTTACCTCTCCTTCAACTTTTTTACAAAAGCATTTTTCGGTGGTATGACTTGTACGAAAACAAATATTACATTGCCGTTTTACCTTTGATTCTACATTTCGGTTACATTCTAACGCTATCAATTCTACCTCGGTAACCAAGCTTAACAATTCCTGAAATATAGTGGGTTTGGGTGCAAAAGTAATAAAATTGTTGTTTTCTGGAAGCAAACAGTAATATATAACTTCAACCACATGTAACTCGTCGCAGGGCAACCCGAGCACCTCTACCAACATAATTGTTTACGATGCGTACTCTTTCCTGGAAACACCCGGTTTTTGTACTCTATCTAAAATTGTCATCCGATATCTAGCAACAGTTAAAATAATTTCTACTTGACTTAACATTTCTTGGCTAAACTGTGAAAACGCCCATTTTTCTGTCATAGCCTGATTCATAACAGGTTGCAAAATCTCAGGAACTTTGAAAAAGGACAGAGAATATGTTAAACTAATAGAACATACATTTAGAGCCAACACCCGCGAAAATCCTACTAGGAAAGAACCAACATTATCTACACTTTTCTTCAATACCACAGAGCACATATTTAAGGGATTTTAAAAAAAGAGCTAACTCACCCTCAGAAACGCCAGCGACTCCTTCCTTTCGGACAAGTCTTCACAGCAACTGTCGCAAAACATCAATGGAATAATCTGCAATGTACGCGATGCACGCATCTTTCAATACAGTCTGAAGCTGTTCTTTGCTAAGGGACTTTATCCATGTTATTTTCATAGCGCTCACACCAGCAGAAAGCATTCTTGGTATTAGCGATTGCACTTACAACATTTAAAGTTTTTATTCACTTCCCCCTAATATTCCTTCACAAACCACACAAAAAAAGACCAATTTCACTTTGCACACACTGACGGGAATCAGAGTGGCGCAGCTCTCTGTCCACATGCAACTTATATCCTCTGAAGCATGAGAAAGGCGAATACGTCCCTCCTTCCTTTCAGTTTTTTTTTCTTCAAAATACTTAGTCTTTTTAATTTTTACTTCAAACAGAGAAAAACAACTATCAGGAGGCGGTGAACAAACATCAAGTAAGTGTGGTGTATGAAGGAAAACCCGAAGAAAATTAGTTTTTCAAAACTTTATATAATTCAGTGATGCTACAAACTGTTATCTATAACCAACAAGGTTATCACACACAACTTTCAATTCTGAAAAAAATCTTTAGTATTTGTATTAACAATTATTTCGAAACCCCATAAAAAAACAACTTAAAACACACAAGTATAAAGGTACCTATATTTTAAGTTTCCTCCCTTCTTACATCACCCCTCCTCCATTGCTATTTAAAAAAGATGAAAAATCCCCCTGAATGTCTGTCCCCAAAGCCAGTTCTTCTCTTTATTCCATAAGCCCGAAAATGTATATTTATACAGAATTCCTGGATTCTAAAAGCACTTGTTCCTTCTATCTCTTCTTATTGGTTTGTTCATACCGCCGTCGTGCCCAGTGGCCGAAAGTCGTCTGCTGGAGCGGTCGTAGGAGGGGTATGAGAGGGGGGCGAACGCTGTGCCACATGCTATCCGCTCGTATCAGTTCTTGTCCGACCTACTCTGAAGCTAGATGCGACCCTTACTGCTCCGATGAGGGCCCCATTTCATCACCAGGTATGGTAATTTCGGCAATCATCCTTAACGGTTGAAACATTTAGTACGTGGAAATGTGACAACCCGTCACAATGGTTTCGTTTGCTCTGCATCTAGGCGCCTGTCCGCTTATCACATATGTTCGGTGCCGGAGTAACCCACTTCTGAGTGGCCCAGTAACATGTCAAATGTCTTAGAACTAAAACATTTTGGCAAATAACCAAAGGAAAACTGCAGGATATGAAAGTCTAGCTGGCCTCAACTCGTTTTGGAAAATTTGACGTCCCTTCTCGTATGTAGTAGCGGGGAAATTTCGTGGATTTATTATAGGCAATGCTAGACTTCAAACATGTGTATTTCTGTTATGCTAGAAATTGATCACACCCAAGTGAACTCTGAGTCCACAACAGACCTGCAAGGAAACAAGCACCAAATCCTTGCTGGTTGGTTTCAGGTAAAACTGGCTACGTACTGGGCCAGTAGCCAATGAACAGAAAGCTCAGGCTCGAAAATATATAGGACAGTGGAGTCTTGCCTACGGGTCGTTTAAAACACGAAATTTACCTGCCCATACTCGTACGTCGGCCAAGTGTAAATGTAAAACTTTAAGTTACGCAGATGTGTAACTAACACCGTAATTTTCACACGTGGGCATAAAACACGCAGAATCTAAATAAAGGGCTGTGAAAAGCTCTCGCAAATCACGAATTCCCAAAACGTAACTAAGAACACAGTTTTAACGACTTATGATGGGGTTAGATTTATTGGCAAGACATTTGAATGCTCGTAGCTCTCATGTTCAGTAATAGCTGATATAGTCTATAGCATTCGATTCAAAATTGACTAAAATTAAAACATTTGGTTAATGAACCACAAAATCAGTAAATGAGTCAACTTTATGGTTTTAAAGTTGACAAAAAATATAATCTACAACTCTATGATATTAAAATTTATGTATTGCCAAGAAAATTATTTTTAAACAAAATATTAAACGAAAACTTTTAACAAAACAACATTTGTTTAACACTGAGAAGTTTTTTTTAATTTGGTTATCAAAAAGAACTTGTCATAAAATTTTTTCATTTTTTAAAACAATTATTTTTGCATATATACTGATTTTGTGGCCTCTGCGCGTCGGTATTCAAAAATCAGTGAACAATAATTTATTCGAAAACTACACACTATTAACTATTGCTGTACAAGATGCTCTTGTTAATTCTAATAAAATAACCAATAAAACAAATCCCATTGAAATAATAAGTACTTAAAATTAAGTTCTTGATCTTATTTTTATGGGAAATCGCACACAGCGAGACCTTTCTATGGCCCTTAAAAAATTTTAGTGACTATAAATTTAATACGACGTTAATAAATGCAGCTACTGTACCTGCATTGCTGCTTACTCTACTTAGAGCACGCCTGTTAATATTTTCGTTAAAGTCAATTAGTTGCGCTACGATTAACAATTTTTTTTACATAAGTTTACTAAAAAAAATGCGAACGAGCGTAAGGTAGATATATAAGTAGCTAGGTATGTAAGGCTTAACTTCTCGTCGACAGCGAGGTCATTAGAGACGGAGCAAGATGCTCGGAGAAGCAAGAGCGGGGAAGCATTTGACAGCGGCCTGTAGTGAGAACACGTCCCTGCATTCGCGTGGAGTGATTTAAGGAAACCATGAAAAACCGAAGTCAGGATGGCCGACACCGGGAATCGAACCCGCGTCCTCCTGAATCCGAATCCACTGCTACGCACGCTTGCAATCATTATTCATCGATCGCTGCTCCTCAAAGTTTTACAGCTACAGACAATAAAAAAAAAGACGCCAGTTGTATCAGCAGACAGTGGTTCTGAAATAGTTTCGTCTGCAAAAATATTTCAGCTGTAAATTCGCCTAAAATTTATTTCACGTCCAGGTAGTAAAATTTTACGTCCTCTTATATATGCGACTGTGGACCTTAAATCAGTTTGCATCCTGGGATAATACCGCATTTACCTGTCTAAGTCATTCCACAAGCAAACTGCAAGATATAAAATGTTATTAATTTATTTTTTTTAGTTTTGTGTACACCCGAGAGACCGTATTTCGACATTAAGCAAAAGGAATGATGTTGCCACACTCTTCATAAACACAGTTTATTCTTCAAGTGCGCGATGAAAACTTTGAATTCATAATTTCAGAAAACTGTTTTCAAACAAGAGTGATTGAAATTATTATGCGTAACAATGGTAAATTATAATTTTGTGTTACTTTTTTGCTAAAATGATAGCAAAATTACCTAAAAAATAATGGAATTTTTGTGTGTTAGGCGGTACCGCTGTAATGCTGGGATGTCCTCTAAACAACTTTATACCTACTTTAATTTTGGTTTCAGTATTGGAAATTAGACATTTTTTGATGTGTGCAGCACTTATGCTTAGTTTGTTCGTTATCATAACCAATGGCTCGTAAGATCTGTCTCTAACGATAGCCATGTTAACAACNATATAGGGCATTCGTTTCCAAATCACTGAAAACCCCAAACAGATTCCCGTCAACCACCGACCCCTCATCACAGCGACATGTGGTTTGTGAGCTTGCTTTATTAATTTCGTTTAACATAAACCGTACGTGAACAAGCGACGAAGCCGCAAATACACGTAAATATTAAAATTTCAACTGACAGTCAATTCTAGGTAAATGAAATGTGAGTCCTTTAATATTTCATTCTGGAGATTAATTATATTAATACTGCAGGGGAAAATCGGTTCAAAAATCATGCATCTATACAAAAATGCCAAACCGACATATTGAGCGAGCTCTGTAATTTGGCGGAAAGCGTATTTCGTTACGTATGGTGAATGTAGTTCTGTTTTGTCAGGACTTCATGGCAAAGACGACGCACAGGTGCATTCTTTATAGAATCAGTAGACTGTACTTATTGCCTTACAATTAAAATCATTGGAAACCGAAGAATAACCACAGAATACAGTAAGTTCTCTACAGAAGTGATGTGGGCGCGCCCACACGCTGATTGGCTGTGCGAGGCTCTGGGGTATTGTGTCTGATTGGCTACCACGTCCTGCGAAAAATTCTCTATTGGCTGGGTTGGCAGCTGGTGAGTAAGTTACCGCACGTTGATCGGCGAAAAGCGTTTTCACATATTGTTGGCCAGGGAAATACCCACTCTGAGGTTTAATGAAGCAAGAAAAAAGAAGGACACTATGACTGTTCTTGTGTAGGCCATATTACAGTCTCCAGCCTTTTGCACTCCGTACCATCACAGTTATCCTGGTATCATTATGTCAAGAAGTTCCCATTTCCATATTTCAAGGGGCGTCGCTTTATTCGTTTCTCGTAGATATCCATACCACGTCAGTTTTCTTCCTTTCAACACGTTATATTTCTCTGGACCTTAACATTTCTTTAATGGCTTCGTCCAGGACATTCCGAAACCTCAAATCTGTGTAGTTTATTTTTGTTACTTCCATTACTAGGGAATTAACACCAACAACCTTTTAATTTATTTTCCGAAACTTGTATACAATTTCCGTTCAAATGTTGAGTCATATAAGTATCATCAATGGTACTTGCAAGTACGGAATACGTTGACAGTGGGTGTACTACATGATTACACCAACATATAAGATTAGGGATTGCAAAAAAAAATTGTAGTTGCTACAGAGGAATCAGAGTTACAAATTTATTCGAAAGGCTTGGCGGGCGGAAAGTTAAATATATGTCCATCGGAGAGAGAGAATGCTGTGACAGAAAATCAATGCGACTTTAGAGCTGGTAGGTAAAACTTCACTGAAATAGTTTTGATTGAAAAATTTCTCGATTGTTTCGAATGATCTGTGATTACAAAAATCACATAAGAACGGAGTAGTTTCCATTTACTACCTTCGTTTCTATTGTGTTTCTTTTAAAGGTGAAAATGACTAAAATGTTGGTTTGTTAAGAGAACTTTGCTTCTTGGTTCATAAAGTTTTTCAAACTCAACATCTTAAAGATTCACTGACCTTTACTGCATGCATTAAATCGTAAACACTATGCGAAGAATACGTAATAATAATAAAATATATTTCTTTGAATAAATTAATATATTTTATATGTTTATCTTATCGTCGGGAACGAATTCTTTACAAACGGGAAAAATCTCTCAGAGAAGCAGGAACAGGGAGACCTGAAGNTTATCTTATCGTCGGGAACGAATTCTTTACAAACGGGAAAAATCTCTCAGAGAAGCAGGAACAGGGAGACCTGAAGTTATTTCGGGAAACCAAAATCAGTATGCCCGTACCGGGAAGCGAAGCCAGGACCTCCCCAATGCGTGTAAAGTGTATTACCACTGCGCCAGCTCTCTCGGTTGTTATAAATAATAATATTAACTGTGGGTTAAGGAAGTTTTTTTTTCTTTCAAAATTTGAATCTCTTTTTTTTTGTTGGCGGAAAATCAAGTTTATCTTTTTATTTTGTTATCATTTAAGTAAGCACGTGTCGAATTGTAACATTTTTTTGTTTATAAAGATTCTAAACTGTCATTCGGTTGAGGGTGAAAGAGAGGGGGTAATTGGAGGGGGTGATTAAACATAGTTTTCAAATGTGCANTAAACTGTCATTCGGTTGAGGGTGAAAGAGAGGGGGTAATTGGAGGGGGTGATTAAACATAGTTTTCAAATGTGCAGCATGTTAATATGGTGCCTATGCTCAACATTTCAATGCTTGCGGGCTTATTGATGTATGGTTCAGTTTCCCGTGCCATGTGTTTGTTTAACACTTCCATTACGTAATTAATTTTTGTAGCAATAACATTTTTTTTTAATGCGTGTGCCTCGTCGTGAAATATCTCGCCATGGAGGTCACGTCGACCCAGGAACGTAACTTTTCCATTCAGCATCTGGCCTGAGGCGCGAGCGGGCAACGAACTCTCGCAACGGGAAGAATCCATCCCCGACTCGCGGATGGCTGAGATGAGTTGCATTAGGCCGGAGGCCGGGAGGCATTGACACGGGAAACTGATCGGCCATGAAGCCAGCGGAACCAGCTGACAAACAGCTACCATCATTTCATACACACTTCAGAAAAAAAGTTCACCACCGCTGCTACTGAGTTACACTGTTGCTCACGGCCCAGGAGAAAGTATGCGTTGAAAATACACAATGTGAATATAGCCGACCTCCCGTGGCGCAGTCGGTTTGTGCGTCGCCGGTCTGGGGTGCGGGATGTCCTAGGTTCGAATCCTAGTTAAGGCATGGGTGTTAGTTTAAGTTGGGCCATAAGTTGATTATAAGCTGTCCCCTGATTAGCCTTCTGTCATAACAACGAGAAAAAGGGGAGCGGGGCGTTAATAGCCCATTTCCAATACGATGTCCAGAATAACACGTCTGTCATTACGACGCCTCTTTGCAATGCGCCTATAGTACATTCGCGGTTACTTCCAACTTTTCTGAAGCCCTGATTAAGTTCTACTTTCAGGCTATTCCTCCGCCTCGTGCAAACAAAGCTTAACTGAGTCTATAATAATTACACTAAAGAAACAACACACAGCATTCATGCGCNAAAATTACACTAAAGAAACAACAAAGCGCATTCATGCGAACTTATTTTATTAATAGTTTACATGTGACCTATTTCTTACTAGGCATTGCCAACACAGCTATTTTCTCTCTGTGTTTTAGTTTATGTTGTTTATTAATTAAATATTTTAATTTATGGATAAAAATATGTTTAAGTTCAATTTAACCGAAAATAAGCAATTTTTATGTAAACTGAATTATAAAACCCTTGTGGAACGTGACATATTTAGGAGACGATCTCACATGTCATACACGGGGTGATTTTCTAAAGGTTTCATTCAGGAAGTGTGAAGTTACCGCGAATGGAGTTTGCTGTCCTAGCGAACATTCCTTCATGAGCAACTAAAGTACAGGTGGTGCGAAACTTCATTTGAGGTTTATACAGAGAATATCTAAATTCTACCGAAAAACTTCGACTGCCGGGTAATCAAGAAAATATAAGGAGAAAACATATATACGACCCATAGTCTAAAGAGAATATTAATGGCTGTACACATCCTTGAATTTGAACCTGAAACACTATTGCAAATATTGGAGAAAATGTTTATGGAACACGTCTCTGGATAATGTGTAACCGTACATAGATCTGACAACACCACACTTGCCATAAAATTATTCCATGGGAATAATCAGTCACTACCTTCATTTTAACTTAATATCCATGACCCTGTAGCATACTTGGGAATTTAAAGACGGATTATTAATTCGCATGTCACAATTAACTTAACCACATACAGAATATCAGTGTTCCAGCTGAAATATTTTCTCCATTATTTTTAATAAACCCGTGCTTCAGATCCAATTTCAAAGACGTGTACCGCACTTACGATTCGTTGTTCACGTGTCTTCGCCTTCTTTTTTCGCGATTAACCTGCAGTCGACGTTTGTCGGTCTAATTTAGATCAGTCCTGTATATGATGACATTCTACGACTCTTAGACTGATGCCATCTCAGTCAGTTATTTGTGAGCATCGATTTGAATATACGTGTTTTCATTAAAAAAAACTTCACATTCCTAACAAAAAGGTTTTTCAGAAGCACGCAGTTTCCTTTGACTTTCGTAGGTTTCTAAAGCAAACAATACCGACAACAAAGGCTGCGGTAGCTGAGCGGTTAGCCTGCTTGCCTCCCACCAAGGCGAACTGGGTTCAATCCCTGGCCAGGTCACCTTGGATTTTCGCAAGTGGGAATCGTGCCGGACGATGCCGATGGTCGGCGGGTTTCCTCAGGGATCTCCCGTTTCCCCCGCTCTTGCATTCCGGCCCTGCTCGATTATCAGCTCATTTCACCCTCAATGGCTCTCAAGACCTCGTTGTTAAGAGCAGCCCAAATATCTTAACTAAACTCAACTCAGTATCGACAACCTCTATACTGCAGAAATTTTCGAAGTTTATATTCAGTGCGGCACTACGAAAAAAAAAAAAACCTCACTTAGAAGAAAACAATGTTAAATTAAAATTATCACCACGTCGAGATTGAATTACAATTTCTCTATATCTTAAATATTACAAATAAACCTAATCACATATGCTTAGGCTGTATACCTAGATAAGCGTATCGATGACTATT
>NQII01014469.1:7636-18261 GCA_002778355.1 Clitarchus hookeri | reverse complement strand
ACCTGTTCAAGCAACAATAAAACTCGATTATGTGAACTCACAAATAAAGTGTAATTCATTAGTAAATTGGACCTACAGACAACAGTGTCGACGTATTTCTACGCCCTATCACTGAGGACTAGCATCAAGTGCTGGGGCCTCACGCAGCAGAGCAGAATCAATACCTACTTTCAAACTTCAGCATTTGGCAGGTATCAAAGTAAATGTTTGGAAACAGTGCTCGCGGTTGTATAAGTCTATAGACAGACGACACTGACCAGAATGTAAACAGGATTGTAAATTATAATGTATTATTTTCAGAAACAGCCGTTTATAGTGGAAATATTTACTGGTTATTAATTTATGTAATATTACACATGTATGAAGAACTTATTTAAACAAATGAGTCAATAGTGGTATATAGCGAAAATATTTTTCGGCAACATACACGTAAAGATTTAAAAATTTTGCTTAATATATATGTTTTTAATTTACAAAAATTTTGAATCACACAGCATTATCCTTTATAAAATCTCTTCTTTGCAAATTTACAAAAGCCGTGTCTGCAATATATCTATAAAATGTTTGTAATGACCAGGAATCATGTTATATAACGAAGATAAAAACAGTTACATTATGTGATAATTATTNCTATAAAATGTTTGTAATGACCAGGAATCATGTTATATAACGAAGATAAAAACAGTTACATTATGTGATAATTATTTCACATAAGAAAAAAATGTGTTTAACTAATAACGTGGGTTTTTTTAATAGCCATTGAATTGGGAGAAGGAGAAGGCATGTTTTCTTTCAACGATCTTTCAAGTAAAAAAATCTTCATTGATTTTGCTTTACTTTCGCAGGAAACACAAGTTCGTGCGATAACACTGTTGTGTGTATTTTCCCTGCACAGTAGTTGTTGTAACCAACCACACAGTGTTTATGAGAGTAAGTTATATTTTCGACACGTCTCAAGAGCCTGCAGATGAGACATAGGGGTCCAATAATGACGTATCATAATCTTTTCTTCGGCACTCAAAAGAAGGAATCGCTTTGCGCGAAAACGAGAGCCAAAATTAAAATTAATCAGGGAGACGATTTCCAAACCCACAGTCAATAATCGGTATCATTATATCACTCCTTTCTATCCTATCGCTGCATTTGTTTTCTCACATTTTAATACCCAATGTCCGTTTTAATTACTGCCATCCTGCGAAGAAGAACACGTCACTTTGTTTAGGTCAACACTGTTGTTAATTAAAATATGTGGTATGAAGGAATCCCACCCTATTTCCTGTTTTCAGCCAAATAAAGAACACTGTAAATAATGATGAAACATTAAAATCATTCATATATATTTATGTCTCTGTTTGATACAGTTTGTATCCCTACTTACTTTAGACAACGTGATTTTCTAAATGAATGACGCCAGCTACTGGCATTTTCCGGTGCCCGTAAACACAACCAGATCACTTAACATTATTATGTTTGAATATATTTACTATGTGGCATCGTCTCCTATATGTTTGCGATGGTCATGAATACGACCACACATCAACACAAGACTATATTTTCCAGATATCTTTGCTGAAGAGTTTCTAGGCTCAACGAATTTCAAGTGAAGAAAAAAATATTCCCGTAAATTATAAAAAAATTTATATTTTTCGAATAAATGTGTTATTGTCATTATTAAAAATAAATATATTAGCATTTGTACTCCAGCTAAACTAAGAATATAAAAATATATAAGAGCAGAAAAATGAAGTTTATAATTAATCTTATTATTCTTTACAGTGTAATATATTGTTAGCTCCCAAATCGTAAGTGTGAAAAATAACTCACTAAAAATGGACATTTAACGATGTTACGAGGGTTTTTTAAAAATTCGTGTAGTTGACATCCTGCCTATTTATACAACTTTGAATCTAGTGCACCAAATGGGTAAACGATGAAAATTATATAATTATTGTAAAGTTTTAGTAAACACTCCTGTTGCTCCTATACTGTTAACTCGGAGTAAGCTTTCAGTTCATGAGGAAATCACACGCTGATGTGTGTGTTTGTACATACACATACAGTCATGTAAGATAACATAAATGTTTGTGTGTATGTATGATGATCATTACAACAAACATTACTTTTGAATGATTGCTGTCTATTTCCGTATTATATATCTGGTCACGTTAGTCAATGAGAGCAATACGTGTTTCCTCTATCCTTAGTTTGTTAGTGGTTAGCGTTATTTATTCTCTAGTTCTTGCTTGTCGCACAAAGGTCACGAGAGGGAAGGACCTGGCTAAAGGAGCGTTGCAGAGCATCCCCTTACCAGCATTTAGCAGGTATCTCACGGCTCGTGAAGGAAGCTGTATGCAGGAAGGAGCCGAGCATTCAGCGTAGGGCTTTGTTTCGGCACTGGGGTGAAAGTGAAAGACAACACAAAAGCTTTACTTCATCTCTCCTTTGCCAAGTTCCCCACCCCTTACAAGCCGGACGACAATGCTGACTTTACTTGGCACTCGCGCGGGTTCTCTTTCCTCCTCGTTATCTGTCTCTCTCTCTGTCTCGCCTGACACATTCCACTCTCGTTGTCTTCCTTAGCCCGCCATTTATAACAAGCGAGGTGGAGTACAGCGCGCATAGGAGCAGTTGTTGGAGTTGAAAAGCGCACTTTGATGGAAATCCCCGAGCAGGAGAGGACGAGCTATCAAAGTTTCCTTAAGAACCGCAGGAAAAAGTTTGTTTAGGCTTTGACGCCTCCAGCCGGCGCACCTCCGCGCCTCGGAGACAAAATTAATTTTAGTTTTCGTGCTGCTTCCGGCAGACGCATAAGTGTGCGTGCGAATAAAAAAGATAATGTTTTATCGTACACATAATCGTCAAAGTTTTACATCTAACAGTTTCAATCAGTTTTTCGTCGTTGAATTTTGGTGACCTAGTTGATGGAAATCAAATGTACTGTTTACGAAAACGTTTTATCTAAATGAAACCTTAATTTTTTTGCGGTATTCAAGATCGAAATGTTTTTTTAAATAATATTTGTAATAAAATTCTCTGCTTAACACTTATATATTTTAACCCTTTACATACTCCAGGCCATGATGATAAAAATAGAAACTGAAGTTACCGGCCAACCTACTTTAACCGACACTCATATAAAAAGTAATTTTAACGAGTGTCTCGGTAGCCCGGACATTAAAGTCTTACCTAAAACCAAACATTATTAAATTTAGGTAATTTTGTTGCACACGTGTAGATAAGTGAAATAGAATTTATATTAATATTCATAAAAAATAAAATTTTTTGGTAGCATAATTTTTTATTGTCAATATTAACTTACATTTTGGTATTGCAATCCTACAAGAATGTTTTATTATTGTTTAAAAAATATTGTCAACAGAAAATTTTATTATTTTTTCCTGTACAAAATACTTAATCTTATTTATGGATTTTATATTTTATTAATATTTGTGATAGCTGATCCATAAAATAAATATACCAATTTTTTATTCTCATATTATACCGTAAATGGCGGAAAACATAACTATTATTTCTAAAGATGTAATTACATTTTTGTTATATTATTTATTATCAGGGCAGAAAAAACCGCTATTTGTCAAAAAAATTGTTATCGGTAGTTATTACTAGTAAAAAAAAAATTTATTTTAATTTAGTGCTATAGTTTCAGAAGTGCATGGAAATTATATTTGTAAATTCGCAATGTTAAAGGTAATGTGCTGGTATGCTAAAAGAATAGCCCTACTTTCGTTATCAATACTATTATATTATTACGAGAAGGAGTTAGTTAATAAGTAATTCCTGAGCTGACAAATATTCATTATAAATTACCAGCACTAAAATTACCCTGTTCGCGTTTCAAACAATATTAGTAAATCAGTAATAGTTCAAACAGTTCAGTACCTCAAGAAAGATCGCATGTCGGCCGTAAAACATGTAAAACTTTATTTTGTATTAAATCTGCCGGAACTATCTAAATTTCATAAAACATTAACAATATTAAAGTTTTCATCTCAAACAAACATATCTTCACGTATTAATAAATTGAAAGTACGGCATGATAATACTTAGCAATTCAAAGGAAAAACAATTTTTGTCATCAAGAAGTAATACGAAACATTAATTTTTAATTTGTATGTAGGTTTTCAATCATTCATGCCAATGTACAAATAATGCCATGTAATACGATACGACAATTCACGCTAATTTATACTGTTGGAAAAAATATTTGTAAAGTTACGAAAAAGTATAAACAAAAATTATTTCCTAATAATAGTAGATATAACACACTTAGTTTTAAAACAGCGGACTGTACGTAAATTTCAAACAACTTTATGTGAATATAGGGAATGTTGCCGTGATTATGTTATTACATATATTTTTTGGTATTTCCGGCTTATAAAAATAAGTATTTTTTAAAACTGGTATAATTTTGGCTATGTGGGTATTTACCAAAGAATTCGATAAGCATTACGAAATGTTCAATGTTTTGTTTTAGAGCGGGGTTTTAATTTCATTAATAAAATGATAAATGTCAGCGACTTACAACTCTGCTACCCTATCGTAACGGAGAAAAGGGAAGAAACAGTTAACATAATCTGAATATAAATTTAAGCATGAAAAACTTTCCGTTTCTTGTAACATTTATGTGCTTTAAGAGGTGCTGAGTGTTGAATATGGCTCTTGCTACGTTTTAATTGCTGGATGATTAGTTACAAGTGGCATTTGTGTTCTAACTGCTGCGTAAACGATAATTTTCTAGTTACGGTGGTGAAGAATGGTTCGTATAGCCTCGGAAATGTTCGTTGCCGAAAAGTTGCAATTACGGAAATGTTGCGTACTTTGTATGTGCGGAGCTCAGTTCTGTTTTATGTCAAAACACAGCACGTTTTCTCGTATAAATTGTGTCTTTCCGCAAACACACCGAACATTTTAAGTGCTTCCATAGAAAAGTTAAAGTAGACGAAGACTCTTGAACGCAGTAAACTCAGCATCTGAAGGTCCTTAACAAACAAAGTTGCAAGTCTTGTACAAAGACAGTTCTGTGTTTTTTAATTAACTTTCTTATGCGTTTCAAGTCCATTTTTAACTCGCACAGCTTCTTCGCAAGTAAGATAAGCTTGGGTAGGAAATTGTTCACAACGACAGAGGCGAAAAACTGTGTACTTTACGGAAAGAAATGGCTGCACTTAATAGAAGAATATCGGACTGGTGCAGTTTTTTGGTGAAGCCCGTTATGGACTTCAGAAGACCTTATGTGCATAACGTTTCCTGATCCGTACATAATATCGATCGAACCCTCTCCAAAGACCAACTAAACATCGAAAAATAGAGATTTTACTACATATGGCCATGTTGTGCATTTTTACTTCGAAAGCGGCAGCTTCAAACTCTAATCCAGACAATTACTTAAAAACCACCACATACCCATGCATATATATGTTTTACAAACTATAAAGCGAGCTATACCCCTTCCACTCCTTGTGCTATTTAACAGCCGTGACATCAGAGCTATACCAGCTCTGCTGGAAGTCGCCCAGCATTCTCCACGCCCTTGTTTTCCGTCCTTGTTAAGGCAGCTATGAATTTATGGCTTGAGGAGCACTTCATAATTCTCTCGCGTTGACAAGCGCGAAGCGGGAAATGTAAGGGGACGGGGAAAGTTGTAAAAGTGCCATACCACTTCCCAGCTCCCTTCTCACCCCATAATCGAGTAGAATCGACCCGCACAGACTTTGCGCTACACCTACCCGTAGCTTCAACGCTAGCAGTGCTTCGCGACTCCTACCCCTTTCCGGCCACTCTCCGAAAATTGAATTAGTGCCCATTTTCGGAATTACTGCGCTTCTCTAGGGAGATCGGGTCACGAGCAAGACGTCCTGAGCACAAGTATTTTTTTATATTGACAAATTTTTTGTTATTTTTATGCGACACCGCAGCAAGAATTCAATTCAAGGAATTGATCACGGTCGATAAAAAATAAAGTAAAATAACCGACGCACACTAAGCAGTGTTTTTTTTTGTACGCCAGGCTCTCATGTCTGTTATTTCCAGAATGCACGATTTTCACATTCTCTATTTCCACAGGACCATTCCTGTGTTTTTTCTCCCTTCCCAGAACCGATTAAACATTCACTTTCAGCAGCAGACCTCTCGTTCTCTCTTCTGCGCCCTTCGGCACAGTTGCTGGTATTCGCCCCTGGGGCCTTGTTTCGGAATAGTTGTGTGCCCGTGTTTTCAGCTTTTGTATAAACATTGGCGTTGGGGGTTGGGGCCGGACGGAAGGAAGTGAAAATGAATTCAGTTGGAAGCGTGCAAACCCATTGAGGGGAGGGACTAAATGTTCTCTACTTTCCCTCTCTCTCTCACACGCGTACAGCACACACATACACACAAACACTTTGTGTGTGTATCGAGAAGAAGAGAGAAGAGGAAAGCAAGATAAAAAAATCTCCGGCTTTCCAGTAGTAAACATTTTGGCACCAGCCAAGTAGCTGTGAGGATTTTATAAACATTAATTGCAACTTTCCGAATATTTATTTCTTTTTGTAAATACGTAAAACTTCACATTTTTAACATCGGTTTTTAACGGTTTTTATAAAGATAGATTGCATTTCTTAAAAAAGATTCAAAATCATCATATTCAAACTTTTAGCTCAGGAATTGTTAAGAATATTATTTTTGGATAAGAGCAAAGTGTCCTAACAGTGGATATATTTGTATTATTTAATGTCGGGTTAAAATTTCAGGAGACACCTTTCATTTATTAGTAGTGAATTTAACTCCCCAAAGAGGTGCCCCATAGTGAGCAAAGAGCGAATCAGTTATCCATGTAGTGATAAAGAAACTTAGTTCGTAGTTTGGCGTTTTTGCGTAAAAATGTTGCTATGGTAAAGTAATAGATATTGGGCACTGCAAATTTTAATGAAATAAGTGATTTGCTTATTTTTGAAGAAACGTATCATCTTTATTTTATTTATTGCAATATGAAACAAGTGGCATCCCAATTAGCTACTGCTGACACTATTACCAGACCTTTTAAAAAGAAGACAAAAGTGGCGTAAGAAATTTGTTCAAACAGTTGCCGGTAGGAGATCCGTGGCTACCTCTTTGTGTCCCTCGAGACACATCACTGAACTGAGTTAGAGATTTTCATCGAGAAAATGCTGAGAAGATCTTCAAAAACCTAGAACATGAATATAATAAGCATAATTAAACAGCGCGTCAAGTTGAAGCTGTGCAGTCAAAGCAAATTAATCAAGGGTCGAAAAACAGGAAGAAGCATTTTGGGACGAGCATAAGTGCTCGTGGATTATGAATTCCCTCCGTTATGTTATTTTCGCTTACAAATATGAAAAGGAATTGATGCCTGGTGCGCTTTTTGAGTCGATTTTCGATGGCCTCAAATCAGGATGGATTCGTATGTATATAATGAACACTGGTTAAGGCATTTTGTTTTTATTACAAAAGCCAAGTGCTGACAATTTTCTCATTTTAGTACTCGTTGCTCACTATTCTCATTCTCAAAATATAACTGTTGTAGTGTATGATCGTGAGAACCATGTCGTTATAGTGTGCTTGCTACCGCATGTTTCCCATACATTTCAGACTCTACTCTAGAAATTTAGCATTCATGCACATCTTGAAAACATTCCACAGTTACGAAATTCCGAAACGGCTAGCTAATGACAGAAACCCAGTAAGGCCAGCTACACAATGCCAAGTTTGTGAACCATTCGGCAGAACCTAAGCAAGGATCGCTACAATTAATATGACAATGAACGGCTCCCGATTATCCAGTATCTATCCATTAGACAAAAACACGTTACCTGATTAGAATTTCCAAAACTAAAAACGCCTGCAAATTCCCGAAGAAAGTAAGAAATTTGATGTGAATTCTGGAGGTGAAGTGAGTTGCAAGACATATGCACCGTACCGCCATTTTATGTCACTACTACAATCAAACGTGGACTAAACTAGGATCAGCCATGGTTCTATCAAACACTCCAAATAAATATGAGCTACAGGATAGAAATTAATCAATGGAACACGATTTGTCATATACTTTGTCTTCACGTCATTGAAGCAACAAACACTTTTTTCGGGGAAGAAGGAAAACTGAGACATCAGTTGGGTAGAGTAAAGATTCATATTCAGAATTCAATGAAGCTATTGGATAATCTCGATGAAGCTACTTGAAATTAAGTGGGTATAGAAAGTAAACAGGAGACATTACAAGACGGTGATGCACAGTGCATCCACGTACTTGCAAATAGTGGTGATTTCAGAGCAGCCCGGAATGGGTCCAGTACCAAAATTGTAACAACAGGGCTCATATCACATTAGCATAAAACCATAAAAATCTATTCTTGTGCTGCACTTACAAATTACAATTATTTATATATCTGTACCGGACTCGGGACAGTTTGTTTAGTTGCTGAAATATATTAAAGACCAATTTATTTCATTAATATATTTTTTTTTTGTAGAGTAGTAAAATACTCTTACTGTTAAGATATTACTGCTGTTTATAACTATTATGTAAATTATGATAAATGTTTTGATAATCTTGAACTGGTTTCACGAAGATTCTGTTATGTTAATTAAATGTAAAGTGATATTCCACATGACACGCTGTTCCATTTAGGGCACACTTACAGTATGTGTTACACATTAGGAGCCCCGTGTATGGAATTTAGAATACTGTTTAGAACCTCTGCAACTGCCATAACTACATTACATTCGACATCATATTTATCAATAAAATTTACATGGCACTTATGAAATATTAATGACGTGTGAATTTAGAATCTGATGTTATTATAAAGTAAAGGTTTTCCAGGAAATCATAAGTTTATTCTATATTCTGGCACTTTACCAGTAAAACACTAGTTGCAAAGTGATTAGCGAAATATCATATTACATAAAGTTATATTCATTCCCAAGCTTTTAGATGCAATAAAAAAAATATTATTAAGTATTCAGAAAGATAAATGCAATATAATGTTATGTTTATTCGTAAATGGGTGGTCATTGTATCTCTTTGAAAAGCGAAATGAACCTGTAATAAAAACTGGCCATTTTATGGTTACTGACGCAGGAAGGCTGCTGTTATAAATTATAAATTTTGCATCCCTCAGGTCAGCGTGAATTTCAACTTGTAAAACAGTGCCGAACCCTGTCCGCCTATTAATTAGCCGCACATATAATATTAATCTGTATCAATCTGTNCAACTTGTAAAACAGTGCCGAACCCTGTCCGCCTATTAATTAGCCGCACATATAATATTAATCTGTATCAATCTGTGGATGCGCTGAGCAGTCACTCTACATTTCCCACAGATACCACCGACACGACCGTAAACGCTATCATTAGAACTACAATTATTACGTTAGTACATATTAAATTAATATTTTAACAGCGTACTTTTAAACTTATCGGTTTCAAATTCCTACTCGTATTGACTTCTGTAACACGGCTAGCTGTTATACACGCAATGTATTTTTATATAATAATACAGTAGAAAAACTCTTACAATGGTATCCAGTCAGTGCTAAATGTAATTTCAGTCACCATATTTTTAAAACTTTATATACTTCACGTATTTATGTCCATAAGGCATTAAAATTTTCATCACTAGTACATTTTTTTTGAAGTAATTCATAATTTTTTTTTGTTTTACGAATTTTCTTTAAACAATATATAAAAAAATTGTTCGTTAGAATTTTTTATGAACTTATTGTTGTTTTTTCATTGGACTTTAATAATTTCATTTAATTTAATTTAATTTCATTTCATTTTATTTGATAACTGGTTTTATCGGCTAATATTTTTACATTTTTATAAAATATTNATTTAATTTAATTTCATTTCATTTTATTTGATAACTGGTTTTATCGGCTAATATTTTTACATTTTTATAAAATATTCAGAGCTAGAAATGTTAGTTTAACGTATTCAATTTCAGGAAGAAATGTTTATCTTGAAATGATTTATTTACTACTTTTTTCAGTTTACAGCAATTCTGGGCATAATCGTACACCGTGGTAAAGTCTGTTACTTATTGTTGTAAATTAATTTAATTGTGTTGCTGTCGAATTCTTACTAGACGTATAACATGCTGACGCTATACCGCCACTGTGGAAGACAGTGTGGCCTACAGTGTCGTTGTCAATGCCCCCAGGCACAGACTATATAATGCCTGAAGGTTAAGGGGTTTGCAATAATGTAGTCTTTTACTGTTTCATTTTGAAGGACGAATATATTGTCTGGAGTTTACACAAGAACTACATGCATCAGCACTTCCGAGGTGTGGTATCTAATTTGACCACTCGTATTAACTGGGCGACTTCATGGTTGAGTGGGGCTTCTCTGGGCGCCGATTTTTAAACTTAACTCGGCGGTGATTGTTGGTAGGCTGTCATCTGGGGATGAGCTCCGACGAAGTGGTTGGCCTTGTAAAAAGGCCCGCAGGTGCTGCCGTCTCCCTGGACTGCGGTTCGGACTCGTGCTCACGTCTTCTCGCGATTCCTTGACGCAACTCTTCCCTCGGCGCGGTGATAATGAACTTCCCCCACTTTTCTCGTAAAGGGCTTTTTATGCTTGCCAGTGTCCCCGCTTAAGTGTC
>NQII01014467.1:5141-17410 GCA_002778355.1 Clitarchus hookeri | reverse complement strand
ATTTTCCCAGCAGTGAGTAGCAGTAAACTTTTATTTTATCATCTGTTTGTGGGGTGTCCATTAAAATCTAACTATGATTGTTAGATTATTGGCCTATACAACGATTATTTAAAATAATATATACTGTCGCTTTTGCTTACATGACCGAGTTGTCAACCATATAAGAAATGCTGACAGTTATAAATGCGGATGTCTGCNTACTGTCGCTTTTGCTTACATGACCGAGTTGTCAACCATATAAGAAATGCTGACAGTTATAAATGCGGATGTCTGCCGCCACTGCCAACAGCTGGTCAACTGTGAACAGCTTGTTGTTTGCTACTTCGGCTGTCGTCGGACGAGTAACGCACAACGTTTCTTACGCGTTTCTCCCGGTTTTATAACGTCATATCCTATTAACTCACAACCGTGAATAGGTTAAGGATTGAGACACGACAAAAACTGAAATTAAAGAATACGGAAACATATCGGAATCTGGGCGCGGCAAACGTCATGGATTATCCACCCCTCATGTTTTTATTTAANTAAAGAATACGGAAACATATCGGAATCTGGGCGCGGCAAACGTCATGGATTATCCACCCCTCATGTTTTTATTTAAACTTAAAAAATTTATATTAATAAGCTGAAAAGTCGTATTTTACCCTAAAAACACATATTTTTTGGCTCTTTATTAATGTTTCATTCATTTGTGCTATTGAAGAAATTCATTTTTCTTACTTACTTCATTTCGCACAAACACATACACAAATATTAAAAGTCGACTTGGTTTCGATTTATTATTTGATTTGAGTATGTCATGATTATATTGTTATCTACTGTTCAANCTATTAAAAGTCGACTTGGTTTCGATTTATTATTTGATTTGAGTATGTCATGATTATATTGTTATCTACTGTTCAAAGTGGAAATGCTATCGCATTAATACTTTGCAGGTAAAATGTCCGCCGAAGACTAAACAAAGATTACGAAATGACAAAATCGTGTGCCGATTTCAATAAAAGTCTTGGCTATAGTTCATTCTCGGTTACTTACAACTTTTCTGGAGTCTTCCTATAGTTATATTTCCAGGATATTCCTCTGCCTTATGCAAACAAATTTTAGACTATCCAGACAATTACACAATTACGCATTCGAGCGCACTCAGTGTAATAATATTTTGCTTAAGAACTATTTCTTACTAGNTCCAGACAATTACACAATTACGCATTCGAGCGCACTCAGTGTAATAATATTTTGCTTAAGAACTATTTCTTACTAGACATTAAAAACACACCTGTTTTCACATTATTTTCTTTTATTTTTAATGATATTAATTAAAATTTAAATAATGTAATTTATAGATGAAATAAAAATATAATTTCAATTTATCCAAAAATATGTTACTTTTACGTTAACAGAATTATAATACGCTTGTGATACATGGCATATTTAGGAAATAGCCAAACACGTGATGAATGGGATCTTTTTTCATAAATAAGATTCAAAAAGTGTGAAGAAACCGCGAGTAGTTGGCTTCTACAAAACTCCTCGCTAGACTGCAAAATGAATCAANTCCAGACAATTACACAATTACGCATTCGAGCGCACTCAGTGTAATAATATTTTGCTTAAGAACTATTTCTTACTAGGCATTAAAAACACACCTGTTTTCACATTATTTTCTTTTATTTTTAATGATATTAATTAAAATTAAAATAATGTAATTTATAGATGAAATAAAAATTAAATTTCTATTTATCCAAAAATATGTTACTTTTACGTTAACAGAATTATAATACGCTTGTGATACATGGTATATTTAGGAAATAGCCAAACACGTGATGAATGGGATCTTTTTTCATAAATAAGATTCAAAAAGTGTGAAGAAACCGCGAGTAGTTGGCTTCTACAAAACTCCTCGCTAGACTGCAAAATGAATCAAAGATACGAGAGAAAATAATTCACGCTCTTCGTGGTTCTTGTAACTGTATCACAAACTGGATAAAAGCCACCGAGAAATTATGCATGTTTTTCAAGTAATCCTGAAACAACATGCAAGCATTAGAACATCATGTAAAACATGTTATCAAATTCTGTGTTAATTTTATTGCAAATTTCCATTTTCATGGTAATACTAAAAAACTATAGCATGCCACGCTTGGATAAAAACTTTAGCATCGTCAAAATTAAAGGAAATACACAATTATAAGGATTTCTAGCGTCTGGCGAGATACTACTAATAATAAATTTCTTATCGGCTTTGAAAAATTCAATTGAAATTTTTTTCTTGAAACAAGACAAACAGAAACATAAAATGACTTATTCATAGAATGAGATATGGTTTTACCATATCATATATTCGCGTTGTCTATACGGCCTGTTTGCCTACTCTATAAGAAAATATTCGGCGAACATGCGATACTTACGGCAAACAACTAAAACTCAATAAGAGTAAAACATTTAATAATGCCGTGTTCTTTGCTATACATCTCTTCATACACTCTCTTCACAAATCCAGAATATGAATATTTACTTAAAACTAGGCAAAGTTAGGCCGAATAACTCTGTCATGACCTAAATTGTATGTGGGACTAAACCTTTCCAGTTACATATCAATATTCCTACTTTTAGAAATTATAAATTAAGGTGCGCGTGGCAAAATAAGTAATTTCGCTAGAAGAAAATTTTCTAAATTACCATATATATCTGCATTTGTGTGTGAGTTTCGCAATGAAGGGATCAATACATTAAGTTTAGATTGCTTGGCCTTGAGATCGAGCCACTTCGAAGTTATAGACCTTGCCGACTTACCGCCATACATTTCAGCAAACACCATCACTGGTGACCCTATTATTTAGCTTTATAATTTTGTTATCATAAATGTATGTGTTAGCTTGATTTAAGTAATTCGAGTTCCGTTCATCCGACACGTTCTTCAGGACTCTGCACCAATAGTACACTAGCAGCATTCTTGGTGGCTTCATTTCGTTTGGCCGAGTATAACAGGGGAGTGGGTTCTGACTGCGGCAGATGCCAACGAGAAAATGAGATCTGCTTGTGTAAGTAAATGACTATCTAATGTAGCATGGTGGCATTTTATAACACGTAAAGATAGGGTCTCTAGTCTCCACAATTGAAAAGCAAATAAAGGGTAAAGGAGAGCCCTGAGGAAATCAACATAAATAAGTAATCATATTAATAGCATTAGTAGACAAGATGAATATAAAATAATACCAGGGTAAACAGAGATACAGCACCAGCCAAACCACAAGACAGAAAAAAATAAGTCAACAGTCACGAACAGAATGAAGGAGATTGGCTTACACTGGAACCAATGGAAAATTGTTTCCTATACTTGGCAATTTAACGGGTCGATGAGAACAAAGGTATCGTATGATTGACTGTGCTAAACAGAACCCCTGGCTAACTGTATATAAAAAGACTTCCGTCGCTTGACTATCAGATGCTCTTCAATTCTGATAATACTTACTGAAACGTATGACGAGATGTTGGTAAATTCTGCCATTTTGACACAGCTCTTTTCTGAGGAAACCAAGAAGTCAAGATAAACATTGTGACTGTAACGCAAACCCCTTATACAAAATTTTTAAATAATAAATAGCGCAACTGAACATGTTGGTACAAAAATGTTTATACTTATTTAACACATCAATATTAAATTGGGGTATACTTTATCCCGTCGACACAGAGAGCAAACAATCATTCAGGTAAAAATTCTACGCTGTAATGAGACCCAGGTAACATTAATAACAATCTTGTCTGTATTGTTGTCCCCTGAGATGCAGTAGTAACTCCACCACTTTTCTGTAACAATACATTTACTCCCTTTGTGAATGTAGAAACTTTTCGTACTTACCAATAACAATTATATTAATACTTAATTGTTAATATTAATACAAACATTATTTTAGCTATATTTAAAAAATTCTTTTGTGCAATATACTTTTTCTCAGTTTCTATCATTTTAATTCAAAATACTCCTTCGCACTTTCTCTTGTGTGAATAAATTGTATATTTAAACAACTGAATTAATTAATTAAAACATAAATTATCATCTATGCTGGCTACACTGGAAGAAAATATGTATGCTTTACAAGGTGAAATATTGTTGCTGGTATAAAAAATAAGAAAAACATATTGTGGTGTACAACAACACGTAGACATACAAGGACTGAAGGCATTCATTGCTCATTGACATATACATAAAAGCAGCTATCGAATATTTATTTGTATATTAATAAAAATATTTATATATAACTGTACATATACATATTATAGGCTGCTATCAAATATTAAGTTGGCAGCAATAGCATTCGTGTCATCCAGAGTAAAACATTTTGCTGCGACTGTATAACTACATTCGTTATAGTCTGCGAATGAGCGCTGGCGTATTGGAAGAGACCACCGTTTTTGACAACAACGCAATATTTATCATTTTTCATCTCCTTACATCAGGTTATGAGCGAATTGATGAGGGATGTTTTTAGAAATTGGGAATAAATTATGCTATCTTTTTTCTAAATTTAAATAAGTAACTTTTACACATACGTAATTCCAGAAAATAAGCATTCCGCGAGGTAAAATGTTTAGGCTATGGCGTCTGTGCCACGTGTTAGAATTGTGATCCGTGCTAAAGTCAAAGTATGCAACATCGAGCGAGGTGGCGTAGTGATAACACACAGAAGTCACATTAAGGGGACCTAGGTAAGGTTACTTCTACTCAGGCTGAGAAGAATAATGTTAAAACTTTGGCAACCAAAAATTTTTGCCACTGGGTAAGCGCTAATGGCGCATGTGTACCAGATTTTCTCTATTTTCTACGTTAAATTACACGATTATTGTAATGATCATAACTCAAATATAAAACAATTTCGTAACTAAGTAAAATCTTCCTCTTTTATTATTCATGTAGATTAAAATTTTTATTTAAAATTTTCCCTTTTGGAACATTAAGCACCTAGCGGCAGATATTTTCGTTATGCCAAACTCTCCCATAAGAAATTTCGTTTTGTTCCTAACTTGAGTAGGTCAAACTTCAACATGGGTTTCAGTCATGGTCCGGTTACTGCGATTTTGGTTTTCAATCGTTGTACGAAATCACTCCAGGCGATAGCTAAACCCTTAATAAAGGCCTTGTTGAATTCCTTCCCTACTGTCAACGAGCCGTTAACCTATGCCCACCTTCTAAAGTTAGCAACATACGAAAAATCTTAGTGAGTCCCACTTACTACTATTGCTGCTAGAATCGTAACATTTTTGCTGCGACTAACCTACACATTATCGCCAACCAACACAATGAATATATTAGTGACAACAAAAGTCGTTTTGTGGATGCCACGTAATACTGAAGTAGAAAAAATTAATGTTGGCGCCACAAAATCGTTTGTAAAATTTATAATTAAAAAATCTTTGTAATATCTATAATGACAAAATAATTTCGTGGCCACCAGAGATAAGTTCTGTTACCACAAAACTATATTTTTTTCGGTAAATATTTCCTACTTTGCATAGCAGATCAGATATATAGCTTAAGAAACATTTATTTTTAAAGAATAAATTATTGTCACGCAGCAAAATGCCTGTTGTTAGTTAGTCAGTTAAAATGTTTTATAATACAACATCGATACCTTCTATGCGTACCTTCTGTCTGTACCGCATGTTTTGAGCGGAGGTTTGTTACCAACTATTTGCATATTTTGTGGCTCTGTCCTCAACCCTCTCTCTTGCATGTGACTATGAATAGCACTCCAAGATACCAGTTTTTATATAATTATTCTAATTCGCCAAAATGTAAAGTTTTCTTAACTAATTTCCAATTATTATTATTAATATTTTGCGATTAGAAAAAATTCTGATTGTGAGTGTAGTTCTTCGCTATCATTTTAATAATGCCAGAAACTTCAGTCGGTGAAAAATATTAAAATGTTATTTGCAGCTTTCCATTCAAATGTTTTTTTTTTTTGTAAGGATTACTCTTCCTGAGTACGCGTAGTATCGAAATCTGGATACATCCTCTAGTTTTCATGCNGTTTTTTTTTTGTAAGGATTACTCTTCCTGAGTACGCGTAGTATCGAAATCTGGATACATCCTCTAGTTTTCATGCCAGTTTTTGAGCTCCAGAATCAATTTCTTGGGATTTAAGGTTATCCAATGTACGATCCTAAGGTGAAGGTCAAAGCTTAATATCAAGGTCATCGACATTTAACATGGCTGACGAGATAGACACCGGTTGACCTGGCGAGGGCTGGTAGTGTAGGGAGCTTAGTATATCCACTTGTCATCGAATCCCGGACCTCCTACATGTACACATTTAAATATTTTTTAAAAGTAATATACATTTTTTTTATTTTTCATAAATTTTTTGGAATGATATATATTTTTTACAATTTTTTGATTTTTTGGATTTAAGGTTATTCAAGATCACGGGTACAAGGTCAAAGTATAGGTCACGGGTCAAGGTAAAATGTCACCTGGATCCGATATGGTGGTCGGGTGACGTCACATAATGTCTGCCGGCCGGCTCCTGGCTCCTACTTCCCTGTTCACTTGTCCCAGACTCGCTATAATCATTCTACTAATGTTAAATTATAAAATAATTTCACTTCCCCTACGCATGAATAAATGATAATTGGACATATGGCGGATGAATTTTAAACGTTCGTAGAATAAATTATAACTTANCCCCTACGCATGAATAAATGATAATTGGACATATGGCGGATGAATTTTAAACGTTCGTAGAATAAATTATAACTTAATTAGAGCTTCCAAAACTGCTCATTTTACCGTGAATAACCTAAAGGTAGGTGGTGCTTAAAGCCCAATCTGCATTAAATTTAACATACGGGGCTCGTTATGTTACCTTTGCGTTAACTCTATGTCAANGGTGCTTAAAGCCCAATCTGCATTAAATTTAACATACGGGGCTCGTTATGTTACCTTTGCGTTAACTCTATGTCAACTTTTTTTTATATAAAATGGCATCTGTGCCCTGATTAGACGCAAGGAAGTTTCGTCTTTGATATGTTTTAATTCAGTCATACCAAATAAACTAAAGTTGTGATCTGAAAAAAAGGATTTTATGTACATGGTTATATTTTCTTTTAACAATCCGAAATATCAGCAGTAGTTTTAAACATTTTCATCTAAGTGCTAATAATAACCTCATATCTCACACAAATTTAACGCCAATTAGCAGCATAGATGTTCTTAATTCCTGAGTTTTTAAAATAATGTATTTGTTTGTTACTCATGTACAAATAAACTAAAATGTATTCTTCAAAGTATTGTGCAGTCGCTGCATAATACTAAATAAACAATCCAAAATTAATGCAGGAATAAACATTTATGAATCTTTTCCTTAATATGATTAGCCAAAACCATGCTACCGTTGCGTTATGCAGTAGTTGAGCCAACTTCATGCTTGGAAAATTTCCCTTTGCGTCGTTCTTAGTTGTATGTGCATATTTGCTGCGCGATCTATACCTGAATATATCAACGACGCAAAATTTAAGTAACGAGCTTCATGTTAACGTCACTATAACTAGGCCTTAATGTCTCGTTGACAGCGAGGTGGCATGAGTGACGGAGCNGTAGTTGAGCCAACTTCATGCTTGGAAAATTTCCCTTTGCGTCGTTCTTAGTTGTATGTGCATATTTGCTGCGCGATCTATACCTGAATATATCAACGACGCAAAATTTAAGTANATATTTGCTGCGCGATCTATACCTGAATATATCAACGACGCAAAATTTAAGTAACGAGCTTCATGTTAACGTCACTATAACTAGGCCTTAATGTCTCGTTGACAGCGAGGTGGCATGAGTGACGGAGCAATTTGCTCAGAGAAGAATGAACAGGGAAGGAATCGGCCATGGCATGTAGAGAATAACCATCCCAGCACTGGCCTGTAATGATTTCGGGAGGAAACAATGCAAAATCGAGATCAGGAAAGCTGGCCGGTTATTCGAAGACGAGTCCTCCCGAATGCGACTCAAGTCTGCTACCAATGTGCCACCTCGCTTTGTCACCACACTAACAGCCACTTTCGAATCTCTGTACACGCCTGTTACAGTATAATATTAATTCCACATTTATTACACTTCAGCAAGTGGTACTTAGTCCGCGCGAGTGCCAAATATCATAAGAGATTATTTTACGTCACGATATTAATTTTGCCAACTTTTCGCATAATTAATATATTGTGACGTAATAATGATTTCGTAGTTAAGTCGTTATTCTTGCACTGCTGCGTAAGTTCAATGACTAATTGGTATAAGGGTACTTTCAGAATTTTATTTAGAAATATAAGTAAGCTAGAAAATCCAAGAATACAGTATGGTCATGGAAGAATTCCCTTAAAATAAAGATAAGGCAGATCGATTTTCATCTCCTACGCCGCCGTTTCATTTAAATAAAATTCTTTTAAAATTGAACATGATCTATTTGAGTTAAAACTTGGATAAAGGAAATGTAGAACCACTAAAAATCACTTTCTTGTATGAAAAGCGTTATATCCTCAAATCCTATCAACGTTTTTTTATAGTGCTATTGGTAAAAGAGCACTTCAATGTTGGAAAATGGAGAGTGGATTGTACGCGACTAGCTCAGTACGCCATCATTTAACATCACACTACAGCTTAAGTAGGCCTACTAATTTAATAATTTCAGATGGTACACTGCATCTTTAAGAAATTAGTTTCGTGCAGGAATATATAGAAGAATACAAAATACTTCGAAGGAATGGGTCCAAACAAAGAACGTATAATAATAGTATTTTTATGATTGCCAATTACTAGAATTCAGACACATTTTTTTCCACTTAACAGTGAGAGTTCGTTTACTAACTAGCCAATGTTCCCATTGGGGAACATGATTTCAGCAATTTTATAATAAAAATAGCATTTCCACAATAATCATCACGTTCACATTTTTTTATATATAAATGTATCCTTCGTATTATTTTAAGAAAAAATCCATGTTAATTTAGATAAACCTTTTAAAATAATTATTTAAAAAAATTACAAATTTTGTGCGTTATAAATTACCAACTTTTAAATCGGTTTTTAATAACATACCTTAGGCAATTGACGTCATAAACAAAGTACCTGAATGATGTTAAAGAAGTTGGTAACGTAAATAGTTCTAGTTGTTAGGGATTCGCTACGGTTTATCCAATATCAAAATTTAATTAAAGTCTAAAATATATCCATAAATATTATATTACATTATTTGATGGTCGCTACAAGGATTTGAGCTTCGTACCACAGAGTTTTCAAGGTTACAGAGGTAAACCAGCAGCGTCAACTCCAGGCGCACACGCCATCAACACGGCGTCACTCGTCAGCAACAATTTTGAACTCCGTTCAACAATCAGTGCCTGGGTAATCTGATCGTTAGTCGGCAGCACAGTCTAAACGGTGTCTTTCACAGCATGCAGTAGCTAATGAAACACAAGGTCCATTCCCACAGCCTCTTGCAGTCTATCAGTGTATGAGTACGCTCATATCAAAGGAACCGCCATACAATTTCGTCTCTGTGTAATACTATACTCTGTGTTTCTACATCGTGTCTGACCAATTTTAACATGCTTTTTCGCACAATATTTTTTCCTGTCATAAATACAGTGTAAATACATATATTTCATGAAACTCAACAGATAGCCTGCCCTTATATTTTCTTTGTTGAACAAGGCTATTCAAAGAGAACGTATGGGCCAAATTTATGTCTGATTTCCCGAATTATTATTACGGGCAGAACCGTTACATATTTTCTTCAAATTTCTCTCCTAGGATTATCTCTTCCCGTTGGCTGAGATGCCAATGACTTATACGGTTCAACACGGCACTTACGTATCAGTGGAATGGAGAGACATTACACTATTATTTGTGAACTGCTTTTATTGATTGGCTATCAGAGTGTGCCTTCTGAAAATAGTTACTTGAGTACTGCTGAAGACACTGTTGTGCCAATGGTCCCTACCGCCATTAAAATAAAAATTGAGAAACATCAGAAGAAATTTTCATGTTATGAATAATGCTCATCTGCGACCAGGCAAAAAATTAGGCATGATTCAACCTATATACAATGGATTGAATGCGAAACATATGCAATTTGGAGTACTTCACAATCACCTCAGCGCCTCAGCATTGACGAATCCAAGGTCCCATATTACGGTCACAACTCTGCTAAGATATTAATTCGTCGCAAACCTATTCGCTTCTGATACAAAGTCTGGATGATCTGTGGAATTTATGGTTATCCGTACAAAGTTTAGATTTATGTAGAGAAGCAACCAGAGGAAACTGGGCATCTTAGTAGCAGAGTTGCCTACAATCTCTATTAACTTGTGACCAACCCGCTGGAAGTTGAAGTATTTTTGACAATNCTCTTAGTAGCAGAGTTGCCTACAATCTCTATTAACTTGTGACCAACCCGCTGGAAGTTGAAGTATTTTTGACAATATTTTCACTTCCAACGATTTGTTCATTAAGCTTGGGGATCAAAACACCAAAGCAGCAGGTACTAGTAGAGAAAATCGCACCAAATATAACCGTCTTCGACCTTTTAAAGACATGGGAAAGCAAGAAAGATGCACTTTTGATTATCAGAGTGATGGCAAAGCTTACATGTGTAAGTGGAATGTCAGTGTAGTGGTGACCATTGCATCAAATTTTTGTTCGCGTGAGCCAATCCAGTATGTTACTTGGTGGTCAAATGTTAAAAATATGGTAGTGGATGTAACAAAACCAAAATTTATACACCATTATACTTCCGGAATGGGAGGTGTCGATGTATTGGACAGAATGTTGGGCAGCTACCGTCCCAGATGACGAAGCAAGAAGTGGTGGTGGAACTTGGTCGCAAATGCACTGAGCATGGTTGTGGTTGGTTGCTGGCGATTACATCAAGCAACATGAGAACCAGAAAACCAACTTACGCATTTAGAGTTTCGTCAAGACGGTTACTCTTTACTGTTGCTCTATTACGTGTTCTGCCAAGAACAGTTGGACCACGAGCTGGGCCGAAACACTAACCCGTACCGTTCCAGAGGACTGATGGCCACTATCTCATGAATTATTGTGAAGGCAGACGTGTAATTTGTGAAGCAAATGCCAAACTGCAGTGCAGATATTGCACGAAATGAATTAACCCACAATGTTTACCACGATATAATTTCTAAAGTTGTAATATTATAGATTTTTGCAAACTATTTTTGTATGTAATATTCTTCATTGTCCGTGATTTTTTTTTCATTTTAAGCTTTTTATAATGCCAAAATAAATCTTCCGACTAACAGCGGGTTTTTGACTGTCATTATGTGATTGGTTTTTATTCAGAACACATATGCTTGCTAAGATTATGTTGCTTAGTCCGATCTGGTCAACGTTCTAATTTGGGGGCTTCGCTTAAAGGGCCATTAGGATTTTATTTCCCAGTATTCTAATGACTGACATCTCTAAACTAAAAAACATTAAAGGTTATTTATAGAAAAAACTAAACAAAATGACTTGATAAATTAATTCGGCCATTAACAAATTTAAAAATTCGTGTATTATCAGGGCATTGGATATTACTTACAAGAGTACATGAATATTGTGGGGATAGTGTTCGATATCAGTTAAATGGCAGTGAATCATTGATAACTTTGTATTAATGAGAACATGTACCGTACTAGGGAGTCAAAACATATTTTATTCTGAAAATGTACTAGTAGATAGGTTTGGATAGATCTGGTGCAGGATTCAAGGAATAGGATTTAGGATTACTTGCCTGCGATTACATCACAGGTGGCCGCGGCTGGTGGCTGGCGGCCTGGGATGGCCATTATATCGACAAAATTGCCTGCATCACCCCAACATCCACTTCCGAAATTAATCATTTTACCAAAAAATTACTTTTTTCACAAAAAATTTAAAAGAATAATGGAAAAATAAGGAAAGCAGATATGAAGCCCCTCGAAGCAAGAGCCGAAAACTCCTCAGGTGGCCAAGAGGATTAGATACTCTTAGCGGAATGAGTCGCATAATCCTCAGAGCAGTAGAGGAGGATTCGCTACTTCGAGCCATGCCCAGAGGACATGGGAGGATCAGCGGATATGGCCCCAATAACCAATAATCAACACCTACCACGTCCACACCCCACAAACCACAACCCTCCCCCTCACCAAACAGCGCGCTTCATCCTCACCATATCTCCACACCCTGGCTATTATTTTAAAAATAGCAAAAATTAGAATAAAATGAAAAAAAAACGAGAAACTTA
>NQII01014466.1:7052-18331 GCA_002778355.1 Clitarchus hookeri | reverse complement strand
AGGACGACTGAGGATGGACGAGGTCGACTATCAGTGTAGAGGATACACGGATAGTGCGCCAGGCGCTGAGAAATATATTGGAGACCCGGTCCTCGATACTGGCCAGTGGTGCGGCTACTGTGTGCCTTCCTACAATTTCTTTACGCCTTGCGAAGGTGAAAATGCAATCCTTGATATCAGCGAAACAATGAAATCAATTTGAATTAAAATTTGTATCCTGCAGTATATATGTCACAATAATCGAATGTGTCTGTACTCTGTACAGTCTGTTGTATGGACCATTTTGTGATATAGTACCATATGAAATAGTAAATAATATTTATTTCGTATATCGGGAAACAGATGATCGCTTCCTACCAAATTTAGCGAAAATTATTTTTGCAACAGATGATGTAACTGGTATGTCTGTGTTTTCATTGAACCACACACTTCTATTCTAACTGGTAGCCATATACCTATTTTGGCATAGTTATCTATATCGTCGAAAATGTAATAAATTCCAACATATCTTTGTATACAGGCAGTATCTGCGTATTATAAACAAACAATTTTTCTATAGAGTCTCAATTCTCTGCCATTTTATAGGATATCNTACAGGCAGTATCTGCGTATTATAAACAAACAATTTTTCTATAGAGTCTCAATTCTCTGCCATTTTATAGGATATCCGCACATTAAAAATTAAATTCTTTCATATAATTAGGGGAACAATTAACCTATTCTTACCAAATTCAGCATAGAAATTGAATTATATGTATGCCATTATAATTTATATTCATTAACTGTGTCAGGTNTATTCTTACCAAATTCAGCATAGAAATTGAATTATATGTATGCCATTATAATTTATATTCATTAACTGTGTCAGGTAATAAGTTTCTGAGGAGCAGCTGTATAAGCATTTTAGCTTAGTAAACTATATCTACGAAACTATGCAACCGATTATAACCTAACTTTGTATACTGATACTACATAAGCCAATCTTTGAATATAATGATACACAATAGTTTTCTTATGCATTTATAAAGATCGTTATATAAAAAACAGTTTTTTTTTGCCNATTGAATATAATGATACACAATAGTTTTCTTATGCATTTATAAAGATCGTTATATAAAAAACAGTTTTTTTTTGCCATATCTCGCGGAAAAATCAACAGATTCCCACCAAATTTAACACACAGGTAGTGCTAAAGTAAGTTATNTTGCCATATCTCGCGGAAAAATCAACAGATTCCCACCAAATTTAACACACAGGTAGTGCTAAAGTAAGTTATGTAAACTATAGTGTTTTACATGAAGCAGAATTTATTTTAAAGAGTGCTGCTAAATGGTGAAAATATAAGTAATTTACATTGGCATTTAAAAATTATTAAAGAATTCAACAACATTCAACCAATATTTGTATGCTGACAATGTTTATTATTGGCATGAATTATGCATAAAAACTTTTATTTGCCAGTTGGCAAGGGTGAATGGTAGGAAATGGGAGGTTGGTATCTTACACAGGTGGGCTGCACTGTGTGGCATAGAATGTAGCCTTTGTGGCATGACTGAAGTATNTGGGAGGTTGGTATCTTACACAGGTGGGCTGCACTGTGTGGCATAGAATGTAGCCTTTGTGGCATGACTGAAGTATGCTGGGTTGTGGCTGGTATAGTACCAAGTACTGCTGGGTCTCAGGGTTGTGGCTGGTATAGTACTCCATATTTCTGGGTAGCAGGGTTGTGGCTNTAGTACCAAGTACTGCTGGGTCTCAGGGTTGTGGCTGGTATAGTACTCCATATTTCTGGGTAGCAGGGTTGTGGCTTGTATAGATCCCATTACTGCTGGGTGTCAGGGTTGTGACTGGTATAGTACCCAGTACCGCTAGGTGGCAGGGTTGTNTGTATAGATCCCATTACTGCTGGGTGTCAGGGTTGTGACTGGTATAGTACCCAGTACCGCTAGGTGGCAGGGTTGTGGCATGTATATGATAGTACCCAGTACTGCACAGTGGCAAGGTTGTGGCTGGTAGTGTACCCAGTATTTCTANGTTGTGGCATGTATATGATAGTACCCAGTACTGCACAGTGGCAAGGTTGTGGCTGGTAGTGTACCCAGTATTTCTAGGTGGCAGGGTTGTGGCTGGTATAGAACCCAGTAGTGCAGGGTGGCAGGGTTGAGGCTGGTATAGTACCCAGTACTGCAATGTTGCAGAATTGTGGCTGGTATAGTACCCAGTACTGCAAGGTTGCAGGATTGTGGCTGGTATATTACCCTACTGCTGGGTGGCAGGGTTGTGGCTTGTTTAGTACCCAGTACTTCTTGGTGGCAGGGTTGTGGCTGGTATAGTACCCAGTACTGCAAGGTTGCAGGGTTGTGCCTGGTATATTTCCCTACTGCTGGGTGGCAGGGTTGTGGCTTGTATAGTACCCAGTACTGCAGGGTGGCAGGGTTGTGGCTGGTATAGAACCCAGTAGTGCAGGGTGGCAGGGTTGAGGCTGGTATAGTACCCAGTACTGCAATGTTGCAGAATTGTGGCTGGTATAGTACCCAGATGACGTTCCAACGTCCTAACACCGACCATATAATGGGATGAGCTGGGTGGCAGGGTTGTGGCTTGTTTAGTACCCAGTACTTCTTGGTGGCAGGGTTGTGGCTGGTATAGTACCCAGTACTGCAAGGTTGCAGGATTGTGGCTGGTATATTACCCTACTGCTGGGTGGCAGGGTTGTGGCTTGTATAGTACCCAGTACTTCTTGGTGGCAGGGTTGTGGCTGGTATAGTACCCAGTACTGCAAGGTTGCAGGGTTGTGCCTGGTATATTTCCCTACTGCTGGGTGGCAGGGTTGTGGCTTGTATAGTACCCAGTACTTCTTGGTGGCAGGGTTGTGGCTGGTATAGTACCCAGTACTGCAAGGTTGCAGGGTTGTGCCTGGTATATTTCCCTACTGCTGGGTGGCAGGGTTGTGGCTTGTATAGTGCCCAGTACTGCAGGGTGGCAGGGTTGTGGCTGGTATAGAACCCAGTAGTGCAGGGTGGCAGGGTTGAGGCTGGTATAGTACCCAGTACTGCAAGGTTGCAGGATTGTGGCTGGTATAGTACCCAGTACTGCAAGGTTGCAGGATTGTGGCTGGTATATTACCCTACTGCTGGGTGGCAGGGTTGTGGCTTGTATAGTACCCAGTACTTCTTGGTGGCAGGGTTGTGGCTGGTATAGTACCCAGTACTGCAAGGTTGCAGGGTTGTGGCTGGTATATTTCCCTACTGCTGGGTGGCAGGGTTGTGGCTTGTATAGTACCCAGTACTGCAGGGTGGCAGGGTTGTGGCTGGTATAGAACCCAGTAGTGCAGGGAGGCAGGGTTGAGGCTGGTATAGTACCCAGTACTGCAAGGTTGCAGGATTGTGGCTGGTATAGTACCCAGTACTGCAAGGTTGCAGGATTGTGGCTGGTATATTACCCTACTGCTGGGTGGCAGGGTTGTGGCTTGTATAGTACCCAGTACTTCTTGGTGGCAGGGTTGTGGCTGGTATAGTACCCAGTACTGCAAGGTTGCAGGGTTGTGGCTGGTATATTTCCCTACTGCTGGGTGGCAGGGTTGTGGCTTGTATAGTACCCAGTACTGCAGGGTGGCAGGGTTGTGGCTGGTATAGAACCCAGTAGTGCAGGGTGGCAGGGTTGAGGCTGGTATAGTACCCAGTACTGCAAGGTTGCAGGATTGTGGCTGGTATAGTACCCAGTACTGCAAGGTTGCAGGATTGTGGCTGGTATAGTACCCAGTACTGCAAGGTTGCAGGATTGTGGCTGGTATATTACCCTACTGCTGGGTGGCAGGGTTGTGGCTTGTATAGTACCCAGTACTTCTTGGTGGCAGGGTTGTGGCTGGTATAGTACCCAGTACTGCAAGGTTGCAGGGTTGTGGCTGGTATATTTCCCTACTGCTGGGTGGCAGGGTTGTGGCTTGTATAGTACCCAGTACTGCAGGGTGGCAGGGTTGTGGCTTGGTGTGGACTGAGGTATGCATGTGTTGGTGGTATGGGTGATGCGCACATTTTGTCTGGTGTTGGTCGGTAAAGCAAATGGTATGGGTGGTTGGTATAACAGTATTATGGATTCGGTCTGTATAGTTGCATTGTACACTTGAATAATGGTAGGTAGTGCAGTTGATGTGTTGGTTGGTAATATTAGTGGTTTATTTGCCCAAGGCACAATATACAATTTATATGGGGAGAGTGTATGTTGGGTGATGTGTCGTGAATGATTATTTTCTGGTGTCAGTCGGTCGGTGGAGCAGATGGCAGGGTCAGTATGTATTCTTTTTTGGATATGGTCTGATGGCCTGTGCACATCAAGAATTCACCATAGTTCACCTCGCCTTAGATTGCTGTTTCTACGTGAGGGTCGTGGACAATAGCTTAACTTTGGTGCGATGGGACCCGCTCGACAGGCCTTCTCGCTGCTGCCTGTGTGAGCGCTGAAAAGAAAGTGGCATGTGGCGCTAGTGTTCTGTTTCGAAGCTTCACTTGCTTCCCTTCACCCCTGAGCAACGCCGTGAAAACTTGATGCCGGTCATCCACGACACAACCAGGTAGTGTTTCCGCTCCGTGGGCATTGGAAAATGTTCGAGNGTGAAAACTTGATGCCGGTCATCCACGACACAACCAGGTAGTGTTTCCGCTCCGTGGGCATTGGAAAATGTTCGAGCGAGAAAACGAAGACAAAATTGTATCAAAGGCCTGTGTTCTCCCCTGATCTGGGAGACAGGCCAGGGACCTTTATTAGGGAAGTAANAAGACAAAATTGTATCAAAGGCCTGTGTTCTCCCCTGATCTGGGAGACAGGCCAGGGACCTTTATTAGGGAAGTAACTGCTGTTTCTCTGTTTGAAAAAGTTTTGAAGGGCGGGGGTTGGGGTGGTTGTTTTGCATAGTAATGAAAATATATGTAATTTCCATTTTTAATTATATTGTATAAAACAAATCAAATATTATGTCTTTGTAGGTCGTTTAAAGTCACGGGATTTTATTAAAGAGTTTCAATATTTTTTTTAATTCCCATATTGGGAATTGGCATTTTGCATTTCAAAAACGGGAAAATATATAAGAGTTTTGTAAACATTTATTTTTCTGTGAAACGCAAAGTAAGTTTTAGGATTATTATACCCTTTGCTGCCGCACCAACGGGGAGGGGGTGGGGGTTTCTGTTCCTTGAAAATCGAACATCATCATCCTGAGGAATCAGAGNGCTGCCGCACCAACGGGGAGGGGGTGGGGGTTTCTGTTCCTTGAAAATCGAACATCATCATCCTGAGGAATCAGAGGAGTCCTATTTGCATGTGTCAGGTGAATCCGTCACAATGGTTAGTGTGTTGTGTTGTATGTTATATTGGGAAGAGATTTGAAGTTTATTTGGCTGATGTATGCTGGTTAAGATGTTATGACAGACATGCAGTTTTTTTATGGTATATTTGAGTAGGTGTTATTCATTAGAACAGGCAGTATGGCAATATGTATTTTTGGGCATGACCGATATGNTATGGTATATTTGAGTAGGTGTTATTCATTAGAACAGGCAGTATGGCAATATGTATTTTTGGGCATGACCGATATGCTGTGTATGGTATGCTGGTGGGAAGGTTAGTATTTTTTTGTCTGATGTTGGTCGGGAGATTAGATGGCATGGGCAGTAGATATGATAGTTTTATGGGCTGGTATGAATTTCTTGCTATACTCGAGTTACCAGTGTGTAGTATGGCAGGTGTATGATATGACTGGTGTGTTGTTGTAATCGTTAATTGTTGGGAGATTCTAAAATCATGGGACAAACACTGAGGGGTGGTAGAGCTCCCTAAAACAAACAATTATTGTATAGGAATATATGGGCGGAAGTGATGCGTTGAAGAACAAACACAAAAATAACACATTAACTGCAACATNATTATTGTATAGGAATATATGGGCGGAAGTGATGCGTTGAAGAACAAACACAAAAATAACACATTAACTGCAACATATTGTTTATTTACAACATCGCTGCTAAATGCCTTTTTACAGCAATGTTTATTACAATTGTTCAAAATTGCTACCANTATTGTTTATTTACAACATCGCTGCTAAATGCCTTTTTACAGCAATGTTTATTACAATTGTTCAAAATTGCTACCACCGACAGTAATGCAAGCTTGGTAGCGTCGGTGGAGTGATTGGCGAACAGATTCAAATATGCCGGGTATTTCACATAAGCGTGCAGCTGCACAGGATAGTCTAGCGACGAGGTCTTCAATGGAATCAATTGGAGTATCGTAAATNTTTCACATAAGCGTGCAGCTGCACAGGATAGTCTAGCGACGAGGTCTTCAATGGAATCAATTGGAGTATCGTAAATTAGGGCTTTCAAATGCCCTCGTAGGAAAAAATCGAGAGACTCGATAAATCTGGTGATCGTGGTGGCCATCGGACTGGCCCACCACGCCCAATCCAGCGCACCCCAAAAGTAGCATCCAGGTTATTGCGGACTTCCATACTGAAATGGGCTGGCGCACCGTCATGCTGAAACCACATGTGATTGCGAACGCCAATCCGAACGTCTTGCAGCAATTATGGTAAAATCTCTTCCAGAAATATCCGATAACAGCGGCATTGAGTCGGGTTGGTAGGATATATGGGCCTATGATGTAATCATTCNGAAATATCCGATAACAGCGGCATTGAGTCGGGTTGGTAGGATATATGGGCCTATGATGTAATCATTCACAATACCCGCCTAAACATTCACAGGGAAGCGTTATGGGAATGCATGTAGGCCTGTGGCATGTGGATTTTCTGTTGCCCACAAATGAGGATTGTGGGCAGTGAAAACTCCTTCGTGTGTAAAGGTCGCCTCATCTGTGAAAAGCACATGAGCTGGAAAAGCCGGCTGCAATTCACACTCCTGCAAGAACCATTGGTAGTAAGCCTCGCGCAGAGGGTAATCACACGTCTGCAAAGCTTGGACTCTCTGTATGTGGAATGGGTGTAAACGTTCTTCGTGTAAAACTCTCCAAACGATTGGTTGACTGACATGTAGACGACATGCTACAGCCCTTGTACTTGTCCCGGGTGTTTCGTCCACATGGTCCAAGATGACTTCTTCAAGGTGTGGTTGTCGTACAGTCATCGATCGACCCCTTCCATTAGTACTGGCGATAAATGAACCATTTTCACAAAGTTGCCGATGTAATCGCTCAAACATTTTGTGGTTCGGCATGCGTCTACGTGGAAAGCGTTCCTGATGCAGCCGTAGCACTGCTCTTCTGTTACCATTAGCAGCACCGTACATTAGATGCATGTCTGCCTTTTCGCTATTCGTAACATCACCCAACACGGCCGAACTCTCAAGCGCAAATGCTTTGTTCGCTGATGCAGCTGGTCACTGGCGAACCGTTTGACTGCCCTAACCCATCGCCACCATTGTCAGTCAATCACGCCATATGTAGAGGTCACAAAGCATGCGTGACTGTTGGTGGATGCATTTCCAGCAACTGTTTTAACATTTTCTGTACAAAATCACTCATTAAGTATGCTGCTAATGAACATTTTAGGTTTCCGTTAATGTGTTACGTTTTTGTGTTTGTGCCTCAACGCGTCACTTCTGTCCATATATTCCTAAACAATAATTGTTTGTTTTAGTGAGCTCTACCACCCCTCAAAGTTTGTCCCATGATTTTAGAATCACCCAGTATATTTTGATTTGCTGGTCGGTATTTTTCGATGGTGTGTTGGGTGGTATGGTACATTGGGTTGGTATGAGGTTTAGGTTGAGTAATGTTAGGCTAGTATTAAATAATTCCAAGTCATATATTAGGTTGTACGAATGTGACTAAATGTATACATATTCAGAGTCCTACATGAGTTGGCAAGTCCCTCTACATGTATGGAGCTGATGGATACTTGATGATGCCGGGAGGGGCTCTGGTACTCAGGTGGTTTGAATATGTAACACTTGAATTTTTTTTCTATGTTTAATTTTGTCATGTAAGGTTAGGTATGGTCCTTAGTCTTACACAACAAGAATTTTATTCCAAGTCCTGCACGAGGTTAAACATTTTCTATGTTCTACACAAAGATGGCAGGAAAGAGCGAATGTGACTAAAGTGGAATGCGAGAGCAGGAGAACATAGGGCTGGAATTATAAAGCACGAAGAAAATTTCATACAATATGGTAGACAAGATGACAGTGGTAATGTGAAATGTCAAAGNCTGGAATTATAAAGCACGAAGAAAATTTCATACAATATGGTAGACAAGATGACAGTGGTAATGTGAAATGTCAAAGGTGTCGGTACCCTGGATACATACCCTAGAACCTTTTCCCGAATCGGCTAAATCCTTCTACAAGTGATGCACCCCATAAACATGTAACAATATACATATATATATTTCGCCGATAAAAATGTTTCCGTTTTTTACAAATTCACAGAATTTAGTAAACGAAGCATGACATTTTTNATATATATTTCGCCGATAAAAATGTTTCCGTTTTTTACAAATTCACAGAATTTAGTAAACGAAGCATGACATTTTTTCAATAGGACTGTACTCGTTAATATTAATTTTCTATGAGCAAACTAATAAGGATGAATTTGGAAGTAACTTAATTGTGAACTTATTGTAAATGACGATGCCACATATAATTCAATCGTATTTCTTTGGCTTAATGTTTAACTCGCTGACGAATTTTTTGTTTCCTAAAGTCTGTAATTTCATATTCTACCAAATTAATAATTTCAANTAATGTTTAACTCGCTGACGAATTTTTTGTTTCCTAAAGTCTGTAATTTCATATTCTACCAAATTAATAATTTCAAATTTTAATGTTTTTCCTGATGTAAATGTTTCAACTTATGAAACTTTAAGTTATTCTAAACGAGAGGAAAATTAACCTTATTAAAAGGTTGTTTTTTAATTCTATTTATGGAACTATAGTTCATGCATTTATACATATTTTTTATGTTAAATTCAAAATGTTTTNTTGTTTTTTAATTCTATTTATGGAACTATAGTTCATGCATTTATACATATTTTTTATGTTAAATTCAAAATGTTTTCACAAAAAAATACTTAAAGGGAAACTAAAATATCCTAAAACATATGTAATCCGCAGACGCTTTTTCTAAAAACAGAACATTTAATATAACTTNAAGGGAAACTAAAATATCCTAAAACATATGTAATCCGCAGACGCTTTTTCTAAAAACAGAACATTTAATATAACTTCGTGTGATAAACTAAAGACAGTTCTCTCTTTTTGAGTTATGTAGTTTCTTGGGCCTACTTACACCAAAGCCTGAACCCGATTTGGTGTTAAAATTTATAATTTGCGTGCTACTATGACATACTAGCAGTCATTTCATGAGCGCTCATTCGCTCAACAAATAAGGGGCACCGTTTCCCGATATGTTTTAGAGAGCAATGACCACAATAATTGACAAGCAGAGAGCCGTTTCCTTAAGAAATTATTATGTGTGAAAACAGTTNATAAACTAAAGACAGTTCTCTCTTTTTGAGTTATGTAGTTTCTTGGGCCTACTTACACCTAAGCCTGAACCCGATTAGGTGTTAAAATTTATAATTTGCGTGCTACTATCTGTATGATCGTCAGTAAAGTACTCGCGAGTAAGCGAGTTGTTATAAGGGGCACCGTTTCCCGATATGTTTTAGACAGCAATGACCACAATAATTGACAAGCAGAGTGCCGTTTCCTTAAGAAATTATTATGTGTGAAAACAGTTCAAGCGGACATGCAGTCCAGAGTTAAGTAACGCTGTTTTTATGTATCCAAAAAATTCCACACAGTATGTTTTCTGTAGAAGGGCATGTTTATGATAATTAAAATAAAATTGTATTTTAATGGCATTCAGTTGACTTAGCTGTCTAAATAATTGAGCATTATTACTTCGACAAATGGATGCTAGNTAGTATTTTAATGGCATTCAGTTGACTTAGCTGTCTAAATAATTGAGCATTATTACTTCGACAAATCGATGCTAGACATAACCAACTTTTAACGGTTATTTAAGTTACATAATTAACTATTTACATTTAAAAGACAAAAAACNAGAAGGGCATGTTTATGATAATTAAAATAAAATTGTATTTTAATGGCATTCAGTTGACTTAGCTGTCTAAATAATTCAGCATTATTACTTCGACAAATGGATCGATCTGTATTGGTTGAAAATTGCCAATAAATTCAATGTATTAATTGATATTCCATTTAAAAGACAAAAAACATTGGTGTGGCAGCATTTTTGAATTAGTGAGCTAAACAACAGTTATGGGCCCTAGTGAATAATAAGTGTATAATGTATACAACAATGCAACAACGTGCATTACTGTATTACTATTTTGTGGTATAAGAATATTGTAAATATATTNTATAATGTATACAACAATGCAACAACGTGCATTACTGTATTACTATTTTGTGGTATAAGAATATTGTAAATATATTCAGACTGGCATTAATTGTCATTTAGCATAGAAATAAATTTTACAGACCCCAACATTTTCATTTAAACTAATATATACATTGTTTGGCGTATTTTACTAGCGTGTCCGCTATCTTAGCAAGAAACACAGTGTATCATTCACAAAACTAGCACAGCATGGCAACAGAGCAAACAGTTCCTCCCTAGTGCAGGTCTACAGTTGATGATTGGCAGCAGGCATCAGCTTGAGCATATGACAATTACTGATGTCAAAGGCTGCTGATACTGCAGAATTTGTCGTGGTTTTGTTATCCTTACTTCACTTGTAAGGTGCTGTCATGAGTTCTATTTAGAGTACAGATTTTCATGCTCATTTACCTGGAGTTGCAAGTAGAAATTTCACTTCCCCTCCTTCCACCACAAAGGAAGAAGTTTTTTGGTGTAGGGTGTGTGTTCTTGTGCATAAATTTCGCCACACAATTCCCACTCTCCATGCCATTATCAAGAGAAGCACTTCCCTAATTTTAATTTTAAAATACTAATTACTTTTAATTGCATGAGAAATAAACACAAACATGTTTTCCAGAATATGTGATGTATGCAGAATTTTAGAACCAACCCCACATCTCCATATTTTTACAAACCTGTAAAAACAATTGTACAAGAGCTGAACATTTGCAAAATCTTAATTTGTTGCTGCCGACATTGTTCCATCTAGTTGTCGGCACACGGGTTATGAAGAAATATGTTCTGCACTCATCACTTTAAGTCAGGACAAACATTTATAATCAATTACTATGAGGGCATAGAAGATAACATTTTCACTTGTG
>NQII01014463.1:0-18726 GCA_002778355.1 Clitarchus hookeri | reverse complement strand
CAGTGTGTTATAAGTAGGGCTAAGGGGACCTGTGTACTAGAAGCGATTTTGGCCGCTTATAGCGCTGAGTTAAATCCAAGTCATAGTCCCCAAGGGCAGTTATGAGAGGATTTGTGTGTTCCTCGCTTGATTTATAAAAACGCTCAGATTGCTTCCTAATTACTTCACCCAGGATTTCTTGTTGTAATTTGGCATGCAAGCACCTAATAGGCGTATATCTGGGTGCATCGGCGGCCAATCGAAGGCATTTATTATGCACCACCTGCAATGAATGTAAGTGAGTTCGTGCACAGTAAGCCAAGGCGGGCGCTGCATAAGTGATAATGGGCGAATCAATGTCTGATATAATCGTATCCCATTTTCTGTGACAAACCAGAGCCACAAGATAAAAGAGGATATAAGGCTGACATGCGCGCATAGGCTAGATTTCTCTTAACTTCCACATGGTGGCGCCATGCCATCTTTTTATCCATAATAAGGCCGAGGTATTTTTCCTCATCATTAACGGGAATAACCTCCCCAAACAGAATAAGATGTGGCTGATTGGGAGGAATATTCCGGCGAATGAAAACTACAGCCTCGCATTGTCCCACATTTACTTTAATTCGCCACAGGCGGAAATAATTCTCTAGCTTATTTAGCTGTGCCTGCGCGCGCTGAGTGGCAACTTCAACTCTGCGAGATCTCGTGTATATTACTGTGTCATCTGCATAAATTACTTAATTAATATGCCAGTTAGGGGGGTCTGGAAAAGTGGGAATAAATATTATATAATACTGTACCTAATATGCTACCCAGGGGGGGNCCCTAATTATTTTCTTTTTTGAGGTCTCTCCATCAATAAATTGATACAATAAAGAAGCGCCTATCTAAATATGAAGCTAATAATTTTATGTAGCAATCGGGGAAGTTGTTCTCATACAATTTATGCGGTAACCCTGCATGGAAAACCATGTCAAATGCCTTTTCGACATCTAAGAATACAGGGACAGTGTGATGCTGCCAGTTGCAAGTATTAGTTTTATGCTCGGATAATCTTACGAGCTGGTATACGGTAGAATGGGCTTCCCTAAAGCCAAACTGCTCATTAGGAAAAATATTAGCTTCGTGAATATGATATTCAAGGCGCCGCAATGAAATATTCTCGTGGATCTTAGAGAGCGAACTGAGCAGACTAATAGGGCAGTAGTTCTGCAATTGTTTCGGGTCTTTACCCGGTTTGGGAAATGCAATAACTCAGGCACATTTCCAAGAGGCGGGGAAGTGTGCGAGATTAAAACTCGCATTAATGCACTCGGATATGGATTCAAATACACTCTGGCAGTTGCTTGAGAACTATAGTCTGCAGGGAGTCGAACCCAGGTGCTTTACGTAGTTCATTCGTTTAATAATTCTTTTTACTTCGTCGTCATGTGTGGGTTATGGCTCAGCAGCTGAAGGCTAATGAAAACCCACCCGAAGGTCCCTATAAATGTGTGCCACAAATTCTGGATCAGAGGGATCATCATTGGGCTGGAAAGCTAATTCTAAATGTGCGGCCACAGCCTCAGCTTTTTGCTGGGGCGTGTAGGCCGTGTCTGCAGTGCCTTGAAGAGGCGGGATGGGGTCGCGTCTCTTTGTAAACGCCTTTGTCATGCGCCACAGGCTATTGAGGGGCATAAATGGGATAATTAATAATTCGATATTTAAATTTGCCAGGTTCTAATATCAGTGTCAATTTGCTGCCTAAGCTCGTTAATCTGGTCTTTAACTAGCCCAGTACGAAAGAGGGAATAGCGCCTGCCCAGCTTATTTTCTCGCGAGATCAACTCCCTGATATGCACAGGCAGTGTATCTGCGCGAGTCCGCTTGGTTTTTTCCAGGACAAAGTTAGTAATTCCCGTCTGAATTATCTCTGTGAAATGAATTACAGCAGAGTCTAATTCATAAGGGGTACTGACAAGAGCTGGTAGATTTATTGTCTCGTCCATATATTCTTTAAAGCCCAGCCAGTTCGCATTCTTTTAATCTTTAACTTTATGAATTGGCATGTTGTCAGTTTCCACATCACTGAAACACATTCGGCCAGGCTAATGGTCTGAAGCCAACTCGTGGAGCACTTCTAATTCTAAGCTCATATGACAGCCTTTATTAAGAACTATATCTAGTATATAAGTCTTCTGATTAATTGTTGGCTGAAAGGTAGGTTCACTGGCCGCATTAACACAATAATTCTGTTGCTCCTGACATCTGAAAAAAATATTCCCATTGGCTATATGCGCGAGACAGCCCCAAGTGGGATGTTTTGCATTTAAATCGCCGACAGCGAGTAAATCAGGTGAAGAATAAATTCAAACCTGTTGAATTCCTAACTTCACTTTAATTCCCACTGCTTCTAATTTATCTACTTCAAGCTATTTAGCTGGAGAGCACGCGATAGTATGGCTTATTAAAATTAATACTCTGCCACCATACTGGTCCTTATCTGAACTATAACATTTAAATCCCAGAATTGTTTATCTAATTCGTGGGTGCAAATGTGTTTCATTAATAGTAATACTAGGAACCTGGTGCCAAGAAATGAAATTTTTCAATTTTTATTTCTTATTGCGAACGCCTCGGTCATTTCAATAAGCAATACTATTAATTACCTTAAAACTATGAGAGGGCAGACTGGCATTCTGCCCTCTAACACACATTAACGGGCTTGGGAAGCATCATCAGGGCGAAACCCAGGAGTGGCTGACATTTGTCATCCTGCCCTCGAAAAGGGTTCGTCCACATAGACAGGTGTGTGAAAAGGCTCTCCAGCATCTCTTCCAGTGCTGAATTGCCTTGAGCCAAAGGGCACGACTTTATGGGCAGCTGGCAGCTACTCGCGAGCGACAGTCTGCTGCGAAAGATATTTCCCCACCTTGCGACGAGTTTGGTGGCTCGCCTTTCTCTTGTTTGGAGTGGAAGGTACATACACTTGGCACCTAGTGCGCGGATTGTTGGCGATAGCTGGAAAGCCCAACTCCTTGTCCCTCAACACATTATAAAAGGTTATAGGTTGGTACAGGGAGGCATTGTACGTAGGTGAGCACGAAATTTTGAACTTGAGTGCAACTGGGGCCATGACCCTGAACAGTGTTCCACTTATCAGGAGCTGGCTTTTCCCAGGGGGCGGGAGGAGCCCTATACTGCATCCCAGGAGGTGGAGGAGGAAGCTGTGACAGCTGCTGGCGCTTTTTGCATTCCTCGGCCGGCAGGAAGCACCACTTTTCCGTCTTTTAGGCGGTGCACCCTCGGAAGTTTGCTGCATGGTTGCTACCACAACCCACACAGCGTCTAAGAGACCTGACGTCCTTGTCTGGTAAGGAGTAATCTACAGTGTGGTGTGCCTGGCCGCAGAGGCGGCTGCGATATGCGGCCAGGCACACCCTGCTGGAGTGTCTGAAATGCTGGCAGTTACTGCACTGTGCAGGCCCTTCAGGACGCTGGAAGTCTTCAACGTGAATTACCAGACCACACAGGCCGTGGATCTGGTGAATGGTGCAAGAGTGCTCGCTGTTAGGCAGCTCTACAACAAACATTTGCAGAGGCTGCCTGGCACTAAGGGAGAACTTGGGATGGATGTTGGTTGGGTGGAAACCGAGGGCCTCAAAAAATCGATATGAAAGTTTAAGGCCTAGCTAACCTAGTAAAAAAAATTGTCCTCCAAAAGCTGGCCTCTCTGACTGCTTTCCTCTACCGGAAACGCAGCTAGGAAAGGCCAGCTGCTTGAACCACTATTTCAAATTGGCCCTGACTATGTTTTCCGAGTCCTAAAAAGAACCCGAAAGTGGAGAGCGGCAGTGAATGCGGATTAGTACCGAGCGACTTCCTCACACCAAGACAGCAGCTATACTGGCATCCGCATCAACATCGCCCATCAACCAAGGAGGGAAAGAAAGGCCATATAACAGGGGATAGCAAGGAAAAGAGTGGGCCGGTTACCGAGGGCATCTAACAAGACACCAAATTCTTAAGATCAAATAACAATACTGTGCGCAAGAAAAACCGAGTGAGAACAACACAAACTACCCGAGAGTAATGAAAAAGTACCGAATGGTAAGGTACAGGAAAAATCACACAAAGCCCACGAAGAGCAGCATACAACGAACTTCTATTGCCTCCAGTGGAACACTGAAACAGGAGGTGAGTCAAATCTGCACTAGGGGCTCCACATACACAGGAAAGATTAGAGACTATATTGAGTCTATACAAATGATACTGGGATACATTATGACCTGAAAGGAGACAATACGAAGTTTAGCAAAACCATTTTAAATCCCTTTTTACAGGAGCAAATCACAAAGAAGCAGGGCAGATAAAGAGATGAGGCTCAAAGCTATTTTGGTGTGTCCTTGTTTTCCTGTATGTTTGGTTATTATTTAGAATTTGGTGCCAACATTAAAACTCTTAAACATATTGATTTTAGTTTACACAAAGATATTTTGGTTATTGATAATAATAATTTGTTAAAAACATTATAATTAAATGATGTATTTAAAAATGGAAAGACAGAAGTAAATGTGTGTTTTACAATTAATTGTAGTTTATGTATATGTTGGCTACAATGTTTGCAACAAAATTAATGAATCGTTAATAAGAATGCTTATTATACATATATTGTCTTTTGAGAAGGCATTGTTCTTAGACAATCAGCATTTTAAAATTCAATAAAGCTCAATTCCTGCAAATTGATTCCAAACATAAACTCCTTCAGCAACGTTATGTTATGAAGAAGAGGAATTGGTTGGAGAAGTCACAACATGGTTTCAGAAAAGGACACTCATGGGAGATGTAGCTAGCTAGGCAATTAAAGAATCTTGTGCAGGCAGTTGATGAAGGGAAGCAGGTTGATGCCTGCTTCATTGCATTGAGAAGGCATTAGATAAGGTGCCCCATGGGACTTTGATGAAGAAAACGGATGAGCTGATACTGGACAAGTGTGACGTGGACCACTCCTGGGTGGTCTGGCACGGCCACTGCCATCAAATCATCGGCCCACAGTCGCTACATGCATATTAAATGAGGTGTAAATTTGCAAGGCTAGGTTATTTGAAGTGTTCTATATACTTTTCCGAGTGTAATTGTGTGTCAAATTCAAGCCAATTAGTAACCTGCGAAATAATTAGTCTTTCTTTCAACCTGACCATTCCAGTCGTAGTGTGCCCCAAAACTTAGAGACCTAAATTTCCCACGTGCTCTGCAAGGCACCAAGTAATCATGATTGTATGTATATAAGTGCTTAATAAAGAACTCTTGACTCTCTATAGCATTAAGAAAAATTTGAGAAGAACATTTCAGTGTTTTATGTGTATATGTTTCTAGTTATCTGTTAATGAGATCAGTTAATTTAATTACCTCCGACATTCTGATTCCACGTGTCTTGCGTGCTGCATGTGCGTCGCTTTGCGTGGGACTTTCATACTTTGTTCGGAACATTTAACTGCAATAGGTTAACTTAAATTACTGGAACTTTTATTTTTTTTACTGAGTCTACTCCACATTCGCAACACCCCTCTGTCAGCTCAATTTACCAACCCCAAAGGTTTATATAACTCTTGTAAGTTTTCGCACCATTCTTGGCCTTTTTGTACAGTTATGGCCACTGGCAGGCCTTGTGTGTCAAGTCTGCTTTAAGTTGTATTGCCTACATGTAACTGTGTACACTATTCGGCAATATAATATACTTGAGTTAACTGAAACTTGTGAGTTCTCATTAAGTTGTATTTAGGGTCCTGGCCCTATCCAAGAAGTCATCGATGCCTCAAGGAGGCATCCTTCATTTGTAAGGTAAAAGGTAAGGGAGTCTGAATACCATGGCTATATATTTCCTTTTCCTGTAAATTTATACTGTGTGTGTCAGGGGATACAGCCACATGGTCATTCGGCCCACGATCCTGAGAACTTGATTTTTTGCTCACCCAGTGAGCTGACGCCCATTCTATTCTAAATAGGAATATTGTGTAATATTCTGACTTTTTCTTAACATAGTTGCCGGACGACGTCCGCATTAGTATCCTCGACCGCTGAGTTAATGTTAAATGGCTTGCCCAACTAGGTGTGGCAAAAATAAAGCATAACAAACATGTGTGTGCAAATCCAGAGAAGAAGGTACAGTCGGACTATAATTCTCCATTTGTACTGCTTGAACAGGAACAACGCGGTCCATGCCATCATTTTGTGGCGTAGGTGAGGCCTGCATGGGGCAATAGACTCTGATGTCACAGCCGCCCGGGCGATACGATCCATGTGCGCGAGGAGCCCTCGAACAGTAAAGGCTGCTGCCTTCCAGGAAGGTGGTCCGCGATTACAAATAAGGACCGGGCCACTGCATCGCGTCGACCACATGTTCCGTGTGCCACCGCATCGTGTGATATACAAAGACTGCTGATAAATGGAATACAATCTAACGGGACCATCCAGCTGTCGGAAGTGTGATCAGTGTGAAAAACCTCGAACACTAGATCCCTTTGACAAATATTACATACATGCAGGTATGTTAATTGAAACAAATAATAATGCAGGTGACCGTCGATCGAAAAAGATGCATACTTCCTGCCTCCACTCGATTCCACAGTGGTCGCCTAAAGGTGCGCGCGATCCATGTGTGCGGGGGTTGGCACATACTATGTGTGCTGTGCTACTTGGCATCGCGCAATACATACGAGTTGTTTACACCACACAGAATGGATTACCCGGCGACACCATCAGTTCCAGTGGTTGCAATGCATGGAAAAGTGGACAAAATGCCAGTTAGAACGCCAATAGCATGAGATTCGGCCAGCAACTGGGGAGTACCCAAACAACAACTATGGTTAAATGTGCCGGACAGCATATTTTGTGATCCCCGAAAAGGCATGCATAAACTGAAAATAGTGTAATACGAGTTTTCACCCCACTTGTGTGTTCGTGGGGGAATGGCAAGTGGTCTGCGATGGAATGTTTATGTGTAAACTGTGTCAACAAAAGTATGCAGCCAAATACGGGACCATAATGTAACCCATGCGAATACAAAGAGAAATTGATGTGTTCACCCAACCTGTGCTGAGGTTACATAACCTAAAAAACCCTCGAATGGAACTCGTGCCACCCATGCCTGCATGGAAGGGAATGGTATAATTCGGAGGGACACAGTTTGAAACACCAGGGCCATAAGCCCCCGAGCACATGCAAGCCTAACAGGGCGGAATAACATTATACCTGCCAAATTTCTGACACTCCCAAACTTTTCTGGCCAGACAGCTAGGGACGCTCGCGCGCTCCTCAAAGCGTGTACTTCCCGATTACAATGGTACGGGATTGGCGAGGAAGAGTGGGCGAGTATCATCGGGAACCAATTACTCGGGGAAGCGAAATCATGGTGGGGGTCCGCCACAGAATTCGGGGACAATTCATACACAAATTTACAGCCAAATACACCAACACATATACCACGTTAAAACAACAAGTCACCCTGTTTACCGAGGAACAAGGCGCCACCGAAGACTTGGACATAATCGTAAGCCGAAAGTTAAGTCTAGCCGACATACATTATCCACATTTTTCGGAGCAATACGTGATCGAAACGATTGTGGAAACGGCGAGACAAGATTACCAACCGTACTTATGGCCCATGGTGTTCAACGGAACAGAATACTTCTTAAGAACAGCCATGGGTGTAATACGAGACATGGAGANCATGGTGTTCAACGGAACAGAATACTTCTTAAGAACAGCCATGGGTGTAATACGAGACATGGAGAAGCGCAGGGTGGCACATTTTATTGCGCGCAATAAAAACGGGTGGACAGATTCGCGGAGCAATACTGAGGACACCCGGATGTCTAAAGGGATGAGAGGCATAAGGGACAATCCCAAAATACGAGACGTGAATAGTGGGAGAGGCCAACCAAACCGGCCTTGCTGCCAGCACATATAAGGAAGAACAATACCACTGACACAAAATGTGCCCAAACTGGGCGAGTGAACCGCAGGGAAACGTCAAAGCAAAGTAATGAAAATAGGGGCTGTCCTCTCCACCATTGTCGGGACTGGAACTCCCAAAACTACAAATAACAACAGATACACCATTACCTAGGTCAGGTTAGCTCCGCCAGGGATAGAGACGAATATCGTCACCTTANTACAAATAACAACAGATACACCATTACCTAGGTCAGGTTAGCTCCGCCAGGGATAGAGACGAATATCGTCACCTTAATAGATACTGCAGCATCGCATAACTTCGGGTGGCCGGAGTTAATAGTCCAACAGCTGAACACCATGGACAAACAAATCGTATGATTGGCCACACTGAAGGGGACCAGCAAATATTTGGGAAAAGTCCAAGTGTAAATAAATATTCGTGACTGTTCTATGGATATCATCGCCCTTATCTCCGACGAGATACGAGAGGACTTGATTCTAGGGGTGCTGTGGCTTAGAAAACACAACACCATTATTGAAATCGCCATGGACCACATTCACTTGGGATGACCGAATGGCTANTACAAATAACAACAGATACACCATTACCTAGGTCAGGTTAGCTCCGCCAGGGATAGAGACGAATATCGTCACCTTAGTAGATACTGCAGCATCGCATAACTTCGGGTGGCCGGAGTTAATAGTCCAACAGCTGAACACCATGGACAAACAAATCGTATGATTGGCCACACTGAAGGGGACCAGCAAATATTTGGGAAAAGTCCAATGGTAAATAAATATTCGTGACTGTTCTATGGATATCATCGCCCTTATCTCCGACGAGATACGAGAGGACTTGATTCTAGGGGCGCTGTGGCTTAGAAAACACAACACCATTATTGAAATCGCCATGGACCACATTCACTTGGGATGACCGAATGGCTAACAGTGTACAATCTAGGGCATCGTATAGAAAACAGTGAACAATCAGTCCAAGTAGACATGTTTGACCACGCTGTATCCGCGGAACAAGGGACGTGATCCAACGAGTCCTGACCGAACGACAAGACATATTTGCCATGGCAGACCCCCTTAAAAGAACACGCATGGAAGAACATGAGATATCACTCACTAAAGTTGAATCCCTCTGGTCCATCCCTTGTGATTATTATAATTATAACCTGAGGATCATTAATAAAAAAAATCGCGGAAATGTTTAGGGATGGGGTATTAGAACCCTCGGAAAGCAATTACAACTCAGATTTCACTATGATCCTCAAGAAATACGGAAGCTGGATGTTTTGCGTGGACTTCCACCAACTCAACCATTTGATCAAAAGTGCGAGCCCATCCTTAATCAGTGTGAACTCTGCACTAAACATGTTAGTGAATGCCAAGATTTTATTTTCCCTTGACCTGAGTAGCAGCTATTGGTAAGTACCAGTACAACCTGAAGACAGTCACAAGACTACATTCACAGCCCCCGACTGCCAACGTTTTCAATTTTGCGCTATGCTCTTTAGGCAGAAATGCGCCCCGCCCCCTCCTCCTTACTGAGCATGAATGTCTGCATCCTGGATGGGCTAATAGGGGAGTGTATGACGGCATACCTAGACAGTGCTGTGAACTGGTCAAAAACATGGGAAGAAGATGTACAACACCCACCCCTCTTCTTGGGACGCCTGACTATCAATGGGTTTACATGTTCCAACGGAAAATGTCATATAGAGAAAACATTATTTAATACCTGGGCCACATGGTCGATGCTGAGGGTATCCACCCTAACCACGAACAATTGAGGCTAATTCAATGCTATCCTGCACCCAACTTGCGCAAAAGCATTCGAAAAATTTTCGTGCTTATAAACTGGTTAAGGCACTACATACCAACCTTCGCGACAATAACAGCCCCACTAACCGCCCTGTCGTCGACACAACAGTGCTTCCAATGAAACAACGACGCCAAAAATGCATTCGAAGAAATCAAACACAGCACCCAACAGTGCGACAAATTGTCCGGTTTCGACCCCCCAGAGGCATTTCTATCTCCAAACAGATGCCAGTCAAGAAGGGCTGAAGGACAGTTCTATTTCAATACGATGATAACAGGGAATGCAGAGTCATAGACTACAGTAGCACGAAGTTTCCACCACGCGAACGCAACTACGGCATGAACGGGAGGGAATTCATGGCTATCGTATGGGCACTAAAACACTACTGCCAACACCTAGAGTACCAACGATTANTCTCCAAACAGATGCCAGTCAAGAAGGGCTGAAGGACAGTTCTATTTCAATACGATGATAACAGGGAATGCAGAGTCGTAGACTACAGTAGCGCGAAGTTTCCACCACGCGAACGCAACTACGGCATGAACGGGAGGGAATTCATGGCTATCGTATGGGCACTAAAACACTACTGCCAACACCTAGAGTACCAACGATTCACATTTAGCACAGACAATCGGTGTTAATGGGCGTGCATAACATGCGCAATGCTCACAGCAAACTAACGCGGTGGTCCATGTTATTACAAGCTAATGTTTTCGTGGTTGAAACCGACAGAACGAAGCCGTGGGCCACTCACCCGCAGAATTACTGCACGAACACAGTCTGGCATGACCCAGGGAATATGCATACCCACAACTGACCACGAACTGAGGATCTTCAGAAACGGAGACATGAGAAGGACACCACAGGCAGAGGTTCTAACAGGCCAGGTAACGACAGGAACAGTAAGTCCAACAGTGGCTTCCAGACACCATACAGCCACCAAAAGAGCTGCAAATTGCACATCATGTCTGCATGCGAGAACACCAGGAGTCAGCCGCCCGTGACAATACTTGTGCAGGCTTCGCCCCCGCAGGAGCGGACCCCACACAATGGTACGTAGGGTAAGGAAGACCGACTGCATCATCTAGACGGGTGGGCGAAGGCAAGATAAATTCCATCGTGACGACCTAAGGGCCGTGCCGAAGGCGCCGACACCGGGTGCCACGGTGCCCCAAGTTAACACCTGTCAGAGGCAATCGACCGAAGTAGTCTAGGCCGATACTGGATGGCAATCACCAGCATCAGGCATGAGCGGACTACCGGGCCCACCAACCCCGATGCTCTCAACGACATCTGGGTCGTCAGCTGCCGCGGTAGCGCCATGAGCCGCAGGGATATCGGACTCCACGGAGAAAACCCAAAATGACGACCGACAACCAGATGCCGCGGCGACCAGTGCCGCGACGTTGGAGGCCTCCTGGGTCACACCTGCACCCATAGGTGCCCTGTTCCAGACAGGTCATGCGACTCATCGGTAGACAGGTCCAGTTCCAGGTCGAGCATCTCCTCGACAAGGCAGACATACCACCATCAACAACTTTGCCACCAGTTGCAGAGGTACCGTAGCAACAGCATTAGCAGCTGCAGCGTCTCGATGGTGGCAGGGCCACCAACCTGCCGAGCAGGGGTAGAACCAGCCGACCGACTCCGCCATACCAGTAAGATCTCACCTGCCAAGGGTAAGTTGTACCGACACCAGTTGGCATGGAACCCTGCAGCAGGTCGATCCAGCTCTGTAGCTCATCTCGCCGAGACGGCTGCGCCCATGGCCGAGGCGCCACTCAATCACCTGCTGCACCTTGCGACCTTGAACTGCCCCTGCCCGCCCAGACAGTGGTCTCCTGGAGGGGAGGGCAAATGACATGGACCACTCCTGCGTGGTCTGGCACGGCCACTGCCATCACCTAATCAGCCCACAGTCGCAATGTGCAAATTTAATAACGTGCAAAGTAGCAAGGCTAGGGTATTTGAAATGTTCTATATAATTTTCCGAGTGTATTTGTGTGTCTAATCAAGCCAATCAGTGACGTTGGAAATAATTAGTCTTTCTTTTAATCTGACCGTTCTGGTCGTCGAGTGCCCCAAAATTTAACAGACCTAATTTTACCACATGCTTTTCAAGGCAACACATAATCACATACGCACTAATACGTGCTTAATTAAAACTCTAAACCCTCTACAGGAATAAGAAAACTCGCTCAGAACATTTCAGTGTTTTATATGTATGTATTTCAAGTTCTATCTTAATGAGGTCAGTTAATGAAATTACCTTGCGGAGTGGAGCGAGCTCTCGGCAAGGATGCCTATCGCTCGCACCATCTCCTACATTCTAATTCCACGTGTCTTAACTGCTTCATGTGCGTCGCATCGCGTGGGACTTTCGTAATTGTTCGAAACATTCAACTGCAATAGGTTAACTTAAATTACTGGAACTTTTATTTTGTTTACTGAGTCTACTCCACATTCACAACACCCCTCTGTCAGCTCAATTTACCGACCCCAAAGGTTTAATTACTCCTGTAAGTTTTCGCACCATTCTTGGCCTTTTTGTACAGTAACGGCCACTGGCAGGCCTTGTGTGCCAGGTCTGATTTAAGTTGTATTGCCTACATGTAACTGTGTACACTATTCGGCAATATAATATCCTTGAGTTAACCGAAACTTGTGAGTTCTCATTGTGTTGTATTTTGGGTCCTGGCCTTATCCAGAAAGTCATCGATGCCTCAAGGAGGCATCCTTCATTTATAAGGTAAAAGGTAATACTAAGGTGTGCTGGGGAGCCTGAATACCTCGGCTATATATTACGTTTTCGAGTAAATTTATGCAGTTTGTGTTAGGGGATACAGCAACATGGTCGTTCATCCCGATCCTGAGAACTGTGATTTTGTGCTGACACAGTGAGCTGGCGCCCATTCTATTTTAAATAGGAATATTGTGCAATATTTTGACTGTTTCCTTATATAGTTGCCAGATGACATCCGTATTTCTATCCCCGACCGCTCAGGAAACGTTAAGTGGGCAGTGAACTGGATTGGGGTCTTCCTCAGGTGGTGAGGAAAGAGTGTGAAAGTGGGGGAGGCAATATCAGAGGAAGGAGAGGTTACATCAGGTGTGACACAGGGAAGCCTGCTGGGCCCTTTGTTGTAAAACCATGTTAACTATTATAAGCCATACCCCTTCAAACACACATTCACTGTGAACCCAAAAATTAAGTAAATTTTGTTTGCGTATGGGTGTTTTCTTAATTATCAAATAAATCTTATATCCTTTAAGTTAACAAGTCAAATGATACATTTCTATATAAACATGTAAGCATTTCTAACTGACTGCATGAACCATCATTATGACAATACCGGGAAAGCAATCACGTGAGTTGTTGGTTCCAATTGCAAAAACATATTGTTTAAGGCATAATTTGGTCACATAGGTGATTCCTTGTGTGACTGTAAATACAGAGTGCTTTATACATAGAACCGAGATTGTTCCTTCAACAGAATAGCTTCACCAATATGGACACTTGCATTAAATTTGTAATGCTACCCTGAAAACCGTTCATAGAACTGTGGAGGTATTGCTCCACCTGTCAAAGGGCAGCTAGCCAGTTTGGAGACACTCACAGTAGTGCAGGAACTAGGCACGAGTGGTAGATATCATCTGTACCAGGGTTGCGAAGTATCCCCTGCTATAGTCCATTCACAGTTACTTACAACTTTTCTGAAGATCTGCCGAAGTCATACTTTCAGGCTGTTCCCCTGCCTCGTGCACACAAAGCTTAATTGTGTCTAGATAATTACACCGAAGGGACAATGCACTGCGTTCGCACGCACTCAGTCTAATAAGATTTTGCATAAAAGTTACATATTACATGGCATAAACAACACACCGGTTTTCTCTCTGTTATTAATCATTTTAATTATAAATTTAATATTTTAATTTACAGAAAAAACATTAATATAAAACCTTTTTTATTACAAAAATAAGGAACTCTTATGTTTTTTTATGTTAACACAAATATAAATCGTTTGTGGGGCATAAAATAATTAGAAAGCAATCAAACACATCATACATGGGGAGATTTGTTCAAATGTTTGCTTTTAAAATTGTGAAGAAACAGTGAATGGCAAGATTCTTCCGATTTTGCTGTTGGGATTCTGAACCCTGATTAAAGGTAATCAAGAATGTTAATAAGCCAGATCCTTACAGATATAAGATTGTACAGAATGTTTCAAAAGTTTTGTCCATTTCAAAACAATATTTATTAAAAAAATATTAATTATGATTATTGCTTGACATGTAACATATTGCTGAAGTAGCTGTTAGTTTCTAGATGATGAATTGTTATTGTGTGCGAATGTTGTACACCAAGCTGCATTTGTCATGTCCAAAGCCTACAAGTGTGGAGGCTCATACAACACACCTGGCATGTGCCTCTACATGCGAGATACTCAACTGATGTGCAGCTTTCTTGTGAGCAACTGTCATTTTATGGCATATATTACAACTTTCCTGTCGTACTTAAACATCAATATTATGTACTAGAGAGTTAATACCCTTAAATTACCGGGGAAACACACATTTTACACATTTTCATTTTGAAAAATAAAACATAAATACAGGCACCCCGAAAATTGACGAGATAAAAAATTAACAAAATAATGCAAAACGTGAATAACGTATGTGAATCCCGCGATTTTACCTTCGTTTCGACTCAAACGCGAATGAATTTTTGCGCAAAAGTACATCTTTATGCCACGAATTCAATTTGTTTACACTATCGCGAACGTAAACGAAAAGAAAACGGGCCAAACAATTTAGGCGAATGCCATGGCATTGCCTTCGCTTCGACACATTCGTGAAATTCACTAATCGTTACATACTAAAATCAAAATTCTAAAATACCAATTGCCTACATTATCATTACAGTCGACTCATTCAGATTATATAACTAGTTATTATTAAGTTTAGTGACTTTTCTGTAAAAAACCACACTGGAAAATTGTATGTTTCCACTCTACTTATGACACAGAACATGAATATACGAGGGGCATTAACATATGACAAACTTCGTAATATGTGCCCACCTAACCTAACAGAACCTAACCCCACGATGGGTGAATCACTATTTTACATATTTAAACTAACCTAGGAATGTAGGGTTTTACACCAACCTAGATTTTTTAGGGTTTTACACTAACCTAGGATTGTAGCATAATAAACTATCCTAGGAATGTAGGATTTTAGGGGTTTAAAGGAACCGTAAAAAACACTGGAGTAATATCAATTAGCTCACCCAGGTAGGCGATGGGTAAAATTCGTCTCTCCTAGGCCACTTCAACCTTACCCCACTCGATGAAACACCATGATCTATTAAAATGCAGCATAGGCAAATATTACGCACTGAAGCATCGTTCATAGGCGAATATAATGCACAGAAGCACTCGTTCTTGCTTTCTCCGTTTTTAAATCTTTCGAATTGGGACGTCACAACTCAGCCCGGCAACAACACAACAGCTACTGAGCTGTTCAAAAATGTCCGTAAAATCACCTGTGATGTGTCACCGTGACGTAACAATACCCACAAGCCAATAAGTTGACGGCAGGAATCATGATATCACCAAAAATCATTGCGTCTGCAGTAAACAAAGCGGCGGACTGCTCTTATTTTTAACTATTTTAATTAACATGTTCTACTTGTTTTAACATGACGCCCTCCTGAATATTAACTAGGTAAACTGTGCAGAATCCATAAATGCTACTTTCGTTTATCTCAGACGTTTCCTTCAGAAAAGTTACTAAACTTAATAATTACCTACATAAATGCCAATTTTATCACATTCTAAATTGTGGTACCATTGTACATTATTTCATAAAAGTTATCCAGTGTGTCACATTAACTTATTTATGTTTACAACGAAAACTAAAAACCAAAGTTCTCAATGCCAGAAGTAAATAAATGCGTTTCCGCCAGAGCAAGCAATATATTTTAAAATAATACTTTTTCAGCCACCACATAAAATATCAACATGAGTTGTAAAATAGTTTGTGCAATGAAAAAAAAGATTCTGCACTAAATCAACATTCTTAGAAAAATTTTCATGTTCAAATTTGTTGTGTTGAACTTGGCCGAAATTCATGGCAAAACAACAAACAACATTCACTGCAAATTTAAATTAAAATTTTTGTTATATAGTTAAAACATCTATACAATATCTAAATACGGAGAGAAAAAATGACTGCCACGACATGTTTTAGTACAATCTCTGTGGTGAAGCGCTGATGGCAATTGTTTACAACACAGTGTCAGATTCTATTTGCCGTTCGTGTCGATGACTGTAATTTTGTTACGTAAAATGTACATTTCTGGATGTCTTCATGTTACAAATTTCAGTAGGAATATTACATTCTTAGAACCAGACATTTAAGTGCCTAACAACAGTGTGCAGTGGTAAGGCGATTTTAGCCTAACTAACATTTATTCATGTGTTTGCATGAGTGAGTAATACTACTGACATTTCCAAATTATGTAAAACTCGTCCTATTTTCTGGAAAATACACAAGTTGTTAGTAAAATAAAGCAAAAAATTCGCTATCAGAAGATGCACATGGGATGACGTTAATTTTTTGATTGAAAATAAACATCGACAGTGGCGATCAGCAGACAATAAACTGATCATCACCAAAGCCGATTTACCAAAAATCGTCCGGATAGTGTGATAGGCGATCGGCAATGGCACAGACCTAATTTTGACTCATGGAAAACCTGGACATTGCATTTAAAATACAGTTCATTTTACTGATGATAGTGTTTTGTCATTTCTGGCATAAAACTGACGTGATTTTGAAAATAAGTATTGATTTAATTTTATTGGCAGATATTTTCCAAGTAAAATTATATCCCAAAAACATAAACTAGTCCCCTTCTTGTCACAAAAATTGTTTACAAACAAAGATTAGCACATTTTACTGATTCTGAAGTCCATTTTTAGGTGCTTCTTGGAGTAAAATACAAGAGAATTTATTATTGCAATAATTACTTATTTCCAATGATACACATCTAATGGACAAACACCTTTCAATGTTATTTGTTAAGGGTAAGTGGACTCTCCACGACTAAGAGACCAGTATGCATGTGCAAGCCACGCAGTGTGTTTGCAAGATGTCATTTATGCATTTTCAAATTTACAAAAAAATACAATTTAATTTTTGCTTTTTTAAAAACCATTTTTGTAACCAATTGATACTTATTTCTGAAGTGACTAATAATACCATAAAATCAAGAAGTTTCATGTTGTAAATATTAAAAAAGACCTTCTGTTTCTAGAACTTTCATTACTGAGTATTAAAGTTAAAAATTTATTCATATACTTTTTAATAAACTTTAATTCCATAGAAAATTACGCATATTTCTATATCTAATAAAAGTATGTTCATTGTATTAATAAAGTTGAGTTTCTCTTACACATACCCTCATAAGGTCTCAATAAATTAAACATGAGTTATTATTAGAGTTGGAATAAACCCAGATTTTGGAACCAAACTAAAAATTAACACAAAATATATTTATTGAACCGAAATTAAATTAAAACTTCAAAACTGTCCACGAACCAAACACGAACCGAAACTAGCTATAATTCATCGAACCAGAAACGAACTTAAAAAAGACCTTATCCACACATATATGCCTTCACAATTCAGCCCTTAAATGTTCAAGGATATATCATTCCTGTTAGTAAAATATGTGTACATTGTCACAGATTTACAGAAATTAACTGTCAATGGAAGTTTTAACGTCTGTGTACACACACGCTTTTAATCATATAGCGAGACTGCAATCACAGCCAAGTGTCACCGGGCAGGTTATGAATGCAACTACCGAATCTGTATACTAACAAAGCTAATTCCTCTATCGATAACGAAATAAAAAGTAGCTAAGTAAATTAATCATATTTTTTCACATAGAAAATTTGATTCGTTTAGAGTTTGTCAATGTACTNTATCAATGGAAGTTTTAACGTCCTTGAACACACACGCTTCGAATCAGGTAGTGCAACTGCAATCACAGCCAAGTGTCACCGGGCAGGTTATGAATGCAACTACCGAATCTGTATACTAACAAAGCTAATTCCTCTATCGATAACGAAATAAAAAGTAGCTAAGTAAATTAATCATATTTTTTCACATAGAAAACTTGATTCGTTTAGAGTTTGTCAATGTACTGGCGACAAATGAGCACAACACACAATTTAAAACAAACACATTCCGACCAAAAAACAAAGACAATTTGCTGGCGTGTTACGAAACATTTTAATCAAATCCATATTAAAAACAACATGTTAGATCTCAGTAAAATAGTTAAACATTTGGAGTTGAGTTAAGCATTCATTGTGTACTAGCTTATTTTTATGTGAATGTTTAGGTTATGTACATGGAAACTCGCGTTCCATATCAACCAGTAATTGATACTTGCAACTTATAGGCGTCGCTCGCATAAGACAAATTCAGTGCGCAGGGTTTACCGTAACTTCCTAATAGTGCAAGTTTTCAACCAATTTTAGTTAATTTTCGCAATAGAATCGTAGTGTTAACGTTACATAATATATTACGTACAATTTTTTTTGGTTTATGAAACGATGTTTGAAATCTGTGAATAAGCGGAAGAATCTAAACTTTCTCGACAATATTTTATTCATAAAATCATAATCGCATACGTAAAGAGCCGATACAAAGCTTCTCGCACTAAACCCGTCTTGTATTTTTGTTGGAACAACACATACAGACGTGAACATAAATATTTCTCAAAAATATCTGGAAAAAATTATTTCCCGCCCAACAAGAAAATCCATTTTNTCCATTTTCAATTCCAGAAATTGTTTCCAAACATCCTTAGTTTTTTGAGTGTAACAAAACTTGCTAAAAATAAAACTACCAAATCGCGACCGAACTGAAGCTACTATATACTAATATACTAAATGGTAACT
>NQII01014462.1:0-18098 GCA_002778355.1 Clitarchus hookeri | reverse complement strand
GCCCCCGAACCTTCACGAACCATGGCACGTGGCTGAATGGCTTTGTACTGAAGGCAACCACCTCCCCCCTTCTCCTAATAAGAGATACACGTGCCGAGACTTAGGGAGGGAAGCTAGAGAGCATATAAGCGAATTGACGTGAGAAGAGGGAACCGTTCTTTATTACCGAGCCGAGAGGTTAGTTCGAGCAGAACAGTTGCATATCCGCGCAGAGGGAACAGCTGCGCGAGTGCGGCCGGGGGCAAATCGGACCCTCGGCCACGTCAGTACGTCAGAACAGCAGTCCAGTGAGACGACACCAAATGCGGGCCTTTTCCAAGGCCGCACACTTCACCGGAGCTCATCCCCAGCTGATAGCATACCAGCACCAACAGCAGAGTAGTTAAGTATCAAGTCGCCGGCCAGAAAAGCCCCCCTCCACCACAAAGTCGCCCCAGTTAATACGAGTAGCCAAATTAGAGTACCACACCTCGGAAGTATTGCTGTATGTTGTTTTTATTCAAACTCGAGACAATATAATTATCCAGTTAAGTGAAATGTCAAAAGACTACCTTATTGAAAAACCATTAACTTTCGAGGCACTTTATAGTCTATGCCTGGCGGAATTAACTACGACCCTATAAGCCACACTGTATTCCACATTGGCGTGGCATCAAATTAAAGAGTCACGCCCTACATGGGGCCTGGATAAGCCCGCGTCAGTTAAGTTGGCTTCCCAAAAGTGAGGCGTCAAGTTAAGTTGGCTTCCCCAACGTGGAGCCCAACCCCGTCAAGTTAAATTGGCGCCCTTACAGGTGGCGAGGCGTCAGTGGTATTGCCTTTACTTAATTCGTTATATTAGAACACATGAGGTCACTTTAGATCATTGAGCACATGCTGGTGACGTTTAATTATATCTGAATAATTTTGGGTACATTTAAACATATTTCTTCACATTTCACTACGTTGTCATGTTTTGAAATGTTTGTTATTTCAGGTGACATTTGTCTATGTTTAGTAATGAACGAACGTGATACGAATCATTTGGCAATGTTTCGTGACATTTGAATAAGAGTGGTGGTGTTCTGTAATTCTTAATTTTGTCTAATCATATTTTGTTATGTTTTGTATTCTGTAATCACATTTTGTTTACGAGATTTGGGGACCTTTAATTTTTTTTGTGCATGTTGGGCAACATTTAGTCGCAGTTGGTCGCATTTGGTGATTATCTAGCCAAGTTTTTTTGTAATAGATTACGTTTAGTCCCATTTATGATGACTTTGTAGCAGGTATTTATACAGGATAATAATTTGTCATATTTGTTGCGATTAGTTTCAAATACCTGCATTTGTTTTTAGTAGCTTGCAATATATAAGCCTACATTTGGCCAAATGTGGTCACACTATGGTAAACATAATAGTGTAGAAGGCTGCAGGAAACGGGTGGAGGTTTGTCCAATAAAACATAATTTTTGATAACGCACGAAAAAAATTTAGGGCATTTGTAATATATAAAGCACAAATAATGTACCTTAAATAGTTTATAAAATGAAGGCAGGTAGGGAGGAAAACTATGAGTGACGATCTGGCAATAAATTACGTCATAATAGAAAATATTCAAAGAGTGGAGGTCATTCGCAGAAACAGCAATATTCAAACATTAATTACAAAGAAAAACTAGTTACCAGATAAAGGGCTGCAAAAGTGGTAGTGGTAATTAGATATGAAAAACATGAACCGATAAATGTAGAAAATTAATAAAGTTGATATGCTAAACTAGAAGACTAGCTAGATCTTAGATTTTTAAACACTTGAGATTAAGAACAAATAATCCCGACGAAAAAGCATTGCAAAAATATTAGGAAAATTAGTGCCCAATAGTTATTCTATAAAAGACATAGAATTCAAGCATTTACTAAAAATTGTATATATACTTTAAATTTCCAAATTTATTACGTACTCTTTAAAACATTGCGTGTATACCGAATTCGTTGTGAATCGCAAGAATAGGCACAAACGAAAGTAAATTTTTTCAGGATCACTCTTTGAAATTGCTGTATGAAACTGTTTTTTAAGATTTGAATCATATTTTCGTAACAAATAACCAGATTAGCAATTTATATTTATAATGAACTTACATCTCAACAGAAACTACATATCGCGCAACACATGCATGACTAACACTTTGAAAATTAGAGTCTAATTCAATCACTAAAAATTCCAATTTGTGCACAATCATGGTTTTGTAGTCAAATGAAACTGCTCAAATCAGCAAAAATGGTTTTACTTAGAATCAGTGTAAAACCATGGTCTGGGGTGTGGGGTTTGAATCCGATTTAAGGCATGGGTGATAATTAAAGTTAGGTTATAAGATAGTCTGTAAGCCGTCTCCTTATTAAGCCTTCTGGCCTAGTACTCGGGGACGTTAATACTACCTTTTCAATGCATTTACAATACAATTCACTGATTAAGTAAGTGTTACAACCTATTGCACGCAGCAAATAAAATATTGATTATATCAAATTTAGCCAAATAATTGCAAGGAATAACTATATAAACGAAAGTTACGGTTGATGAGCAAATTAATGTAATTAAAAAAATTACTAAATCTTACATTACACAAGGCTTGAAACTGCAGTATTATGCTCCTATACTGTCGTATAGACAATTGAAATACCATGCTGACGTCAAGTAAACATGAGAAAATATACGCATTACAATATTTTAAACGAAAATACACTCATTTGCAAAAAAATATTGGTAGCCCTGAATTAGACATGACAGGGGCACGTAAGTCGGTACAGGAACAGGACATGGTAATATGTATACAGAAAATATCAAAATATCGTATCACACCAAGCGAGCAGTGCACGAGACCAACACTTGCAGAATGCACTTAATGTGGCTTGGGATCACCAGCAGCATGGATACATGCGGCGATAGGGTCGGGCACGGCAGCATTCATACGTCGGATATTGTAATGCCACAGCTGGTAACTGTGACTCACACTGCTACCAAGGCGTTATTCAATGTCTTGCAGCCCTGAATAGTGGAGGGATATATATGACACGTAGTGGCACATCCGTGGAAGCAAACATAATTAAACGCAAATGGGTTAAACTTGGGGCTATGACGTTAGTGTGTGGTGACCTTTGTTCTACTTGAGCTATTCTTACATGGTGCTCATTTTTTGTTGCAAATAAGTGTATCTAGCTTTGAATGTTATGCAATTTATTTTCTTTTCTAGTTGAGTTGGTAACATTAGCATTAAACACACACACAAATACGCATGAGTGCAGTCTCATCACAATCTTTGGTGCAGTTTAAAGTTTCAAGCAGAGTGCTGTGGTGATAACGTGAAAATGAAGCGAAAGACTATAATTAATAGTGTTACTTCGTAAAATTATATGTTTTTAAAGATGAACCCCACATTAAAAGGAATCTATATTTTATGGCTCTCACTGGTTTGTGTGTGGTTCACGTTTTTGTTTATGAAAATATTTACTTCAAACTTACTTTGCACGATTCCTAACAGAGCAGATGAGAACTATATGACTGAGGGATAAGTGGGAAATATCTGTATTCTATAAGTGATGGAAAACGGGGATTTCATCACAGAATTTCCAGTTTTGATCGGTCAGACGTTTTTCGCTGATTAAAAAGGAGATAATGACAATGAGTCAGATTTAGAGGGTATTACATTATTTAAGAGGTTACACCTGAATAAATTTATCCTTTAGTTTATAAGCAAATCATTGAATCACAGCGAATGAAATGGTTGATAAATAATTTGAAAATTCACTGCATCAATAATTAACGGAAAACATACATTTTATCGCTAATTTGACAGTTAATATGACTTGTTGTAAATCTATATCATTTCAAGATAAACTTAAAACGTACCGCTGAAGGGTACTAAAACTAAACTTTAGTACTCGACATATCGACATATCACAAATCTTGCTTCTCCTTTCGCAAGACCTTATAGTTCTGTGGCGTTAACACACACAACAGATTTACAGTTCGGTTTTTGTGTAGTGACAAGTATATACTACCATAACTTCCCTTAGAGGAAAAAATATGCCTATACACATCCCTTGCACCGTGTCATTCTACCAGTCTTTAAAATATGCTCATTACTTCAAACTGTAAAAACCAGCACAAAGGATACATCTTAGAAGAAAAATAAAAGTCGTCGAAAACCTTGTTCGTTTCTCCATGAAGAAAGAATTATTTGATTTAGGAATTCGCGAAGATTTTAAATCCTGAATTTCCTCGTATGATGCGCACTTCTTAAAGGGCACTGAGAGTTTTCTCTCTCAAGATTTGAATATGAATTGTCTACTCGGCGCCTTTCATGCTAAGCAGATCCATTCTGTTCTGACATTTATTTGTCGGGGAGTGTTTGGAAACTAGAGAAAGATTGTCTGTTTGCCATTCTGGTGTCCCCGTTCCGTTTATATATTCGCGGTTAGCCAGATTATTGATTGAGGGTAGAAAAGGATGTAGGGATCTCCGTGGAGGAAAAAAAAAACAGCAATGGGTCCAGTTTTGGAGAGCAAAATTAATTTGTCTTTGCGCATATTATTTCGGTGACTTCCGCAACCGAATTCGCTAATGTTTAATTTTCTTGAAACTATGTTTTCTCTTCGTAATATAGATAATATGATATTTTGTAGAGTTTGTAATTCTATGCTCTGTAGAATATTTAAATGTAAGTTTAAATTTGTTAACAATGTGAGTTTTCCTCAATAAGTCTACCAACATAAACATTTATTTTCTTGTAGTTATTTCAGAAATACCTAACCAAATAAGTTAACTACATTAGAAGGAGCTGATACATTTTCTTTAGAAGCATACACGAATCTGAAGTTACGAAATGACTGTGATACTGTATAGGGTATATTTCGGGAATATTTATGGGGCTTGGGCAGCGTGTTAAAGATAAAGATTTCTTCTGATCTCTCAAGCGTAGTACTCCGGTGTGAAATAGAAGGTATAAATCTGATTGCCATAAGAAATTTGGTGAGCAATTTGAACCAATATCAACATCTCTGCATATACATACCGGAAGAAAATTTCAAAGATATTTTCCTATTACATACTTGGATGAATTACTTAATAACATAGGTTGAATACTAATTTCTTAATTATTTCTTTTCGTACTTAAATTTCATCCATTATCACATATGAAACAGATATTTTTAATGTTTTTATAATTTAATTTTTTAAGAAATTTTTCACATCTAACGCAGTTATAAAAAGATTCCGCAAGAAACGCTAGTTAAAATTGGTATTTAACATGCGTGCTGCTGTACCGGGACGTAACGTGTTTGATTGGAATTTCCCAGCCGTGAGTGTATGAATGCTAAATATGATGTAGCCAACCAGGAGAGTAATAGAATGAACGGTAACACTTGATCCAGTATTTGGCTTTGTTAACAATACAAGCAACCGAACTTCTAAAACTGTACTGCATCTCTATCTCGGCCAGCAGCTACCTAACCAACGCGCACCACTTACATTCCACAAACGTCTGCGCGAAACGGGAGTGCTGATTTTAATGCATATGTAGTATATATATTTTAATATGTATTAGCTATTATATACTTTTCATTGTGATATAAAATAATGATCAAAAAAAAGGTTTCAAATGGAGAAAATTATTTTTTAAATATGAGTTACACAAAATATAAAAATTTTTAGTAACTTTTTTTTTTAACTATTTTAATTGAAAAAAACTGAATCGTTATAACACAGCTCAAAACAATTAATAGAATGTCATAAAGAATATTTTTTGGAAATCTGTGTATATGTTCGCACATATAACAATTATAATGTTCAAAATAAAGTTCGAAGTTATAATAGCTCTTACTGCACGTATATCAAGTATTGGATTTCTGAGAAATTGTACCAACTTATTCCCACTCCCGTGACATCAAGAACCACTTAACTTGATCTCAAAATTTTACTTAAAATAAATTTTTGGAATATATTCATATATACAAATTCAATATTTAATACTTACGCTAAAAACACATTAATGCTATTTTCCAAGTGGTTTGGAATTTAAATCAAATTTTCATCGATATTGTATTTAAAACCACAAAATATTCTCAAAATACAGAAAAAATGTTGGCTATTAAAAAGGATTAATGGCAGTTGCTGGTGCCTGCAGGATATGCAACCAGCAATGCACTTAAATGCAGATGGTGACCTTGCGACAGGCGCTTGCAACGCAATATTCATAAATTTCGGATGTGCACTCCTACATTCCCGGAAATGGGCTTATGAAATAAATATTATCAGGTTTAACCTCACCACTACGTCTGAGAGTGTCGCAAATTGATTTAGAATCATCGTCCGTTGACAGACATAATACAATACACTTTACAGAAGTCGACGGGTTATTATTTTACGGTGCAAAAAATTATATTAATCTAAGCTTACGTTGCTTTTTCGGGAATACTGTGTGTCAATATATGAAAGTACTATATTTTTCTTCAAGGGCTACTATTGATTTTGCCATTTCCCATTTCCTTTACATATGTGTGTTTGTTTGCTAGAATGATTATAAAATATACTCATATATTTATAATTTTAGGAAGATGTAAATAATTATCATTCTAGCAACTGTCTATCAGGAATGTTGTTAGTTTAACATGAATCTTTACCATATTTATTTGAAGAAAATGGAGTTAGAGTGCAGAACAAATTGACCTANTGTTGTTAGTTTAACATGAATCTTTACCATATTTATTTGAAGAAAATGGAGTTAGAGTGCAGAACAAATTGACCTAGAACAATCATTATTCTTCTTCTATTGAATACGTAAAAGGGGAAAAACGAAACATCCAAATATCTTCTTCAAACTTGAATCAATTGCTCGTATTTCAGAGATACGCATCTTGTTTCTTCGCTACAACTGGTGTACGTAAAACTGAGAGAAACGTTTTGTTGTATCAATAAAGTATGTTTGGCGCAACCAAATTAAAAGTTTGTACAGGGGCAATAAAATATTTTGTTGTTGAAACCAAATTATTTTGTTGTTCTTATTTGGTTTCCTGAAACAAAGATTTGGTTGACGCAAGTTAAAATATCTTTTGGCTCTACGGACGTTTAAAAGTTTTGGTTAATATAAAAAAANCAAAGATTTGGTTGACGCAAGTTAAAATATCTTTTGGCTCTACGGACGTTTAAAAGTTTTGGTTAATATAAAAAAATTGGGAGTCAGACAGAGATTCAAACTTAGATAGTTTGTGGGTAAGCGCTACACCCTAGCTGAATCATCTGAAATGAGTAGTGATGAAATATGAATGATTTTTAAATAAATACATTTAGAAAAGTGGACAACGTGCGCAAACAACATATTTCAAACTAAGCAGCTTTACCTTAAAATTTTTATTAAACTTGTTCTATTAGAATGTTTGTACCATTATAAAGCATCTTTAAATGCACTGTACATGGCGAAACTTTAAAATTTGAGATTGCCACTGAATATTAGAGATATTAAGAACCGATATATACTAATTTAATTTTGTTTTTTCCATGCGTTTTTTGTGGCGTTACGAGAAGAATATTAAAAGCATTTTACTAAAATTTGCAATAAAATTACATTTTAAAAAGATTTAAATTCTTAAACTCTGCCTGTATTATCCTGTATCACCCTAATTTGAATCAGGTTTCCTCACAAAAACAGTAGGTTAAAGGATGACAATATAGGAATTAAGTATTTTAAATGTGGATATTTTGATAAATAACCATTTCAAATATTTCTATAAATTATTAGTGAAACATACGTTCAACAAGATAAGAATATGGCAACATTTAGTTTTTTGTATTAACGGGAGATTTTAACTAGTTTTACCCAATGTTTGGTTAATTATTTTAATGTAATGATGCATTTAAAACTTAATCTTCCTTTCGTCTCTAGTTATTTCATGTATTTTCAAACAAAAGCATTTTATTTTCCCATTACCAGCGCTCACAGTTCAGTATATATTGTTTACTTAATAAACGTCGTATCTCTGCGAACTTAAAGTGCTTGTCATCTGCTTGTAAAGTACAAAAACAATTTAAGTCTGTTTATATTATTTTCCCTACAAAAATTAAACCAGGTGGTTTCAGGTCAACACACACTGTGCTCTGAGTCAAGGTTATAACCACAATTAAACCTATTCACCTACTATCCCAGGTATGTTATATTCTAATTTTAGATTATGTTAACATGATGAAGATTTAAATGTTTGAAGTTAAATGATAATACTTGATTCACGAATTATAAAATAGTTTTTACGAATAATGTACGTTGAGGATCAGGTGCAATGCATATTTCTAGTGTAGAATGCACATGATAAACTGAACACTTTCGAAAGCCCTGCTTAAGATTTACTTGTATGCACATTGTTTATTCTTCCAGCTTATGTAATATTAACATTATTATGGGCTCCATTCATGAGCCAGTCACGCGAAATTGTTTAGTTATTAATGAAAAGTAAATATTTAGCAATTTGCTAATTCTTACTATTATATCCATTAAAACTGAAAAAAGCAAAATTCGTCACTTAAGTATTCACAAATGTTTACATAACACGTTTACTTTAACGTTAAGACATTGCAGTACTTTCTCTTTGTCGTTACCAACTTAATTGGGCGCATGCCAGTAAGCGAGCCTTTTAAAATACATGCTGGAAGGGGCAGTGACATTTTTCAAAGGTTGATTTCAAAAGTGCTCAAATAACCGTGAACAGCATATCACTCGGTTGTACTCCATGTTTCTCGGGAGTGCTTCTTCGGAAGAAGGATTCCACCAGCGTGCGTCATACCCTCTCCCCGATAATGCAACGGTCTTCCTGTGCTCTGCACTCAGCTTGCCGAGTCGCGACCGCAGCGCTACGGTGGCGGAGTGCGGAGGTGTCGGACGAGAGCAATTTCCCGCTCACCTATAGCACGTCGCGGATAGGTGGGGAAGAGGGAAAGTAGGGGTGGTGGCGCGGCGCCGCCGAGAGATTGAGCAATTAGCGACGCGAGAAGGGCGGGGGAAAGAAAGACGCAAAGCACTCGGCGTTTCATCTCTCCCTCTTCCCACCGGCCCGACACCTACGACGAGGGAGGTCGTGCAGATGTGTAGAGTCTGGGGGTCCTGACGGGTCCCCTTAATGTATGCCGCCCCACGCAGGGACACCGCCGCCCTCCCCCCGAGGCATTTACATCCCGATGAAGGGGAAGGAGTCGCACAGTCAAAAGGGACTGCGCTGAAAGGTGCCCTTTCACCTCCCTCGCAACCCTTCTCTTTTATTTTCCCCTCCTGCTCTGCCTAAACTCGTTTGCGATCGGCGAAGGAAGTCGCGGGGGCCCGGGGAGTTTAGTAATTTACAGGCGAGGTCCTGGAGCGAGGATTAACGGGGCAGGTCTAATTCTGTGGGAATTGTCTTAACCCGCCCGCACGTTGTCTGCTGGCTAATGCCGTCTGTCGTGTAATGACTGAGTCTGCGATACTGTGTCGCGTTTTAACACGCGCTACATATTTCAAACAGCTCAAGTACAATTTCTCTAAGTCCGCGTTGGGGAATAGTGCGTTTTACGCGGATGATGTCATGTAAGAAGTAGTTAAATTAGTTAGTTTTTTAACTTTAGAAACTATTTTTACTTATGTTTAACGATACTGACCGGCCACCATATCACTTGCACGCACACACACACACAGACACACACTCGCTCACGCTCTTTCTCAGAAGTTTAATATTAATAACTGCTTCTCGTTCACGCATTACTTTTCCCCAGCTTCTCCTTCCTAAACTCATACTTATTAAGCATATCCCTTTTTCCAACTTCTTATGTTGACTTTATCAATGCTCCTATTTTTCTGAGACATCCTTACCACATCCTATTATCCCACTCCATTTTAAAATTATGATTAAATAGGAAAAATCTTGAAAGTTTACAGATGGTTGGTATAAACAACTTGATAGTAAAGTGAGGGGGATTGGATCTCATACCAAATAAGGCTTTAATAAATACTCTCCTAAATGCCAATACAAATTAGACTGCTTGAATTTCCTTTAGTGTGCAAACGCAGCGGTACAAAAGATAAATATCGTAGAAGTTTTATGTGATTCACCATAATTGAAACTATGTAAAAAAAGTATAGAAACGTATGACCGAAATTACAATGCATGTAGTATTACATAAACATAGATGTAGAATTCATGGTTAGAAACGTTCTGGCCATTGAAAGCTTTAATTCGGTTTATATATTCACACACAACGTTGCTAAACTATTTTCCAGGAACTCTGTAACATATATTGCGGTGATACTGTTATTAGTCTTGAAATTCGTTGCATTCCAAATTTTTGATATTCTGAAAGCGTTTTGATAAACACATTTTTTACAGAGAATGTGAAAATGTCTTACTCCTGAGAGTTAATTTAAGGACAGGTCAGTGATATGCCATGTTATACAAAAATTATTATATGGACTTATTTATTTGTATGATAGAAGTTTTGTTGTTTCAAGGAGCAAAACTTCGTAAAGGTTTATATGGTGCGTATTAAATTACTCCACGGCAGTTCAAACCTTTAACCTCCGTTAAGCAACATTTACGATGCAGTTGTATAACACATTTTTGTTTCCATAGAGGTTTAAAAGTAAAATACAAAAAAGAAGCGTTATAAGTTGGATTAATTTTTTACGTAATTACACATACATGATACATAAAACTCCATTTCAAAACAAAACAGACACAGTTGACAAGCTTAATATTTATCTTAAATTAGTAAAAATTTTATGCTAGTAAATAATGATGGTCTTTTATTAAGCACCTCCATTTTGTGCTTACACATATATAGGACAACGTTTTTAATATTAATGTGTAACTGTAAATACATTTTTTGATTAGTTAATTCAATCTTATTGATATACAATTAACTCCTTCAATAATGGTTATTTAGTTGTACTATAGAACTACTAAACAATATTCGTATAAAAGTATAATTTTTCAAGTGTTTGTATTTTAGTGTTATTAGTGATCCTGTATTAGGTCGTAAATATAAAACGAATTACAATATGGCAGTATTTTAACATTATTTGTACTTTGTTTTCTGCATCACAGATTTCAAACAATTCTAAAAGAAATGTCAACACTAAATAAACGTATTTCTTCATAACAAAATTTACGGCATAAAACTACTTAAATCGGGTTTCAGCTCTGTGAGCGTTATTGCCGTCTAGATAAAAGCACTTTGTGAGTTTTAATGGGAAACATCTTCACTTGGAAGTTTTTTTTAAGCTACGAGGGCATTTAAGTATTTGCTCTGAAAAAAAAAAATTATAGAATTGACCCACAATTGTGTAGATGATACTTGGTATTAAGCTTATTGCAACTAGATACTTCTGAAAATATTTGCTCTTTGTCTAATGTTCGGTATATAAAAAAATTCACGCTTACCCTTTCAAGCCTGGCATATAACGTTTTGCCAATGAAAGCGCCATAAAACACAACTGGTTAAAGAGACGTATTCTTCATTACTGCGTATATACTTGAGGACTTTATGTCAAGGAATTTAACGGGACGTACCCTATTATTGTCCGTACTTATACACAAACAATTGATTGTCGATATGAATAAAAAGAACGGTTTATTAGTTCTTTCACGAATTATTTCTAAGTATTTTTTTTAACTGAGAACTTGTGCAATCACCCTTTGAAAATATAATTCCCTCTTATATGTCAAAAGTAACTTAGAATATTCGGTTTGAAATTTATTACTCGTTGCGAAAAGTGAAATATACCGTAACATGAAGAAAAAAGTAAAGTTTAAATCAATTGCAATTTTTGTCGGCCTATTTTAATTTTATAGAAATTATAACAACGAATGGCGATATAGCAACATACTTATGTTGGTAAAAGCTTCTGAGTGCCAAGTGATGGAAACTAAGTCATGGGTCATTCGTTTCAAAGCGATATAAGTTTTCATTTGTGTGGTCTTAGAATACACAGTATGTTGAAAGAGCAAACTATGCAATGCTTCAAAAATTATTCAGTTAATAACAAAAACTGTTAAACTTTAAATAACGGCAATGTTTTATAGACAGTGGAGAACTCCTAGTATTGAAAATAGTACTTCGCTGATATTACTGTCGGAAATGCATAAGAATACATAGCATAATGAGGCTAGCAGGTCTGCGTGGAATGTAAATAGTTTTGGATATTAAACAGGTAATCATAAGGTACATTACTGTATATGATTCCCCTGTAATCGTTATTTGCTCAAACATATTTCTCCCGAAAATATGTTCTTCAAATATTATTAAGGCGTAGGAAATGTAATAGTCGTCCGTAGTGAACAACACTTTTTTTCACAATTCTTGTGTAAAGTGTTTTGTGGCATTGTCCTTAGTTAGTTTTGTACTTCGGCTTGCAATTGTGTAAATAATACAGTAAGTTTTTACTAATTTTGCACATTTAGAAATTACACAATATTAAGAGTGTATGGCGGATCAAATAATACTAAACAGCTAAGTAGAAGTGTAGGTTTCCAGAAGAAATTACAGAATAAGTATTATCATTATAAAATATAAATATGTTTTCTTCTATACTTGCAATCAGAGTATTTTGGTGATTTTACACAATTATAAAGTCTAAAAATGTTTTTTTATAAATTATTTTAGTAGAATGGATTTTCAACCAAATTTGGTTAAAATATTTGCTCATATATGATAAAAACAAAGGATTGTTTTAAGTTAAAGTAACCTTTAGATTTATCAATGACGGNTAAAATATTTGCTCATATATGATAAAAACAAAGGATTGTTTTAAGTTAAAGTAACCTTTAGATTTATCAATGACGGACGACTAGAGGTACTCCTAAAAAAAACGAATTTGGTACCAATTGGCGGGATGGTTTTATAGATATTTGATATACCAAATATTGTGAGGTTGTGTTGAGAAGTTTCTGAAATTATATATAACCTTAGTTTTTCATATGATCTCCCTTTCAAAATTGAAGGGGCAAAATATCATCCATTAGAAAATTAGTTGTACGAAATAAGTGCCGGTAACACGTCAGTTTTGGTTAAGATCATTTTAATGGTCACATAAATATAATGAGGCCGANGTACGAAATAAATGCCGGTAACACGTCAGTTTTGGTTAAGATCATTTTAATGGTCACATAAATATAATGAGGCCGACATTTCGGAAATAGAGCATTATACATTAATAAAATTTATTGGACCTTTCCCCTGCAGAGAAATATTTTTATTGCTTTGTGACTGTTGGGTCTCATTGCACGCCTGAAAACATGCGTCGACTGAGAAATAAAAAACTCGTGACGTAAATAGAACTACAGCGATTTCTATGTGTATGGACATAGTCCTTGCTCACGCTCTGAATATATATTGACAAGGTGGNTTTCTATGTGTATGGACATAGTCCTTGCTCACGCTCTGAATATATATTGACAAGGTGGGCACGACTAACATTCACTTAAACAAGGTTCTGGTACTTGTTTTTCTTTTCAGCCGTGGAGATGACGTCAGCTACAGTGACCGGCGACATCGAATTGCTTTATAAATGACAAGTATAATACGTCATCACAGGCACCACAGTTACAAAATTTGGTTGATCCAATGTTTTGGCTCTACCAGTGGGTCAAAATTGGCATATTACGTTGGCCCAACACCGAAATGTCACGCGGGTTCACGTTGACCTAATGTGANGCCAGTGGGTCAAAATTGGCATATTACGTTGGCCCAACACCGAAATGTCACGCGGGTTCACGTTGACCTAATGTGACTTTGATTTTGATTCCCAACTGAAACACAACATTGGCCCAACAAAATGTTGCACCCATAAAGTAGTATGGTTTTCTTTCGGAAAGGTATTCACACAGCTATTTACCAACTAAAGATTTACTTACATGATTTGACGTTGGTAATGTGTTGACAGCAGATAGGTTATTGCATAAATAATGCCAATGAATCACACATACCAAAATTTTGCAGTTCAGTATACTGTATTATATATTATAATGTATTTAAATCCGAGTTTACTAATTTGAAACTTAATTGAAAATCCTCCATGTAGAAGAGTATATTTTCCAACAATAACCATCACACAACCAACAACCGACCNTGAAACTTAATTGAAAATCCTCCATGTAGAAGAGTATATTTTCCAACAATAACCATCACACAACCAACAACCGACCGTTCATTTTGAAAGAATCTCGATGCTAAAAACTTGATTATACATGTTTTTTTGTAGAAAAAATTATATCCTATGTTGGCTCAAAGCCTGCAATGCAATGTTGTCCCAACGTAATAAAAAGTACCCATCACAAAATTTTCTTTTCACCACACTCTCTCAAAGAATGTGAAACAAAACACAGTTTGAAGAAAAGAAAACATTTGATAAGTCTTCATATGTTGCGAAAGTTGATGTTTTTTCTTCCATTTAAAATGGTTTTTTCTATTAGTGAATTTGTGTTGCTTTTACATGTTGGCCTTACAAAGCAAAACGTTGGCATACAACATTTCAACATATTAACTTCGAACAAGTAACCAGCACATCACCAACGAAGTTAGTTATAAAATAGACATGTTTTTTTTAAAGTGTTGCTTTTAAACAAAATACGAAATAAAAGCGTTATTTCATCAGAAATATGGCAACTACCTTAGCTGGCATTATGTTGGTCAAACAATGTTTGCTCAACAAAAAATTTTTACACGCCAAATTCTAACCGTATGTTTTGCAACAAGTAACCAACCCATAAATCAATTTTGAATAAAACATTGTTTGTGTTTGAAAATAATTGCTTTTAAAAGACAAACAAAATTGTTTGATTTTTTTTAAATATGTCATTTACCAATGCTAGCACAATGTTGGTTAAAATGTTAGCTCAACAGAATAATTAGTACAATTACCAAATGTTGTGTTCCCAAAATTGACACAACATACAAACAACTGAATGTATTTCAAAGAGAAATATTTGAGACCATGGAGATTATTTATATTATGTAAAATTCAAGAAAAAGTCATTGTTTTCATTCAAAAAGGTGTTTCCATACTTTTACATAAAATGTTGATTGCTCAACATTGGCCCAACAAAAAATACGTTTACCTAATTGTTACCAATATTCCAACCCAACTATTTAAAATTTAAAAATGCATTTGCGATAGGTTATGTTATTTTTGGACTTAATGACATCATCGTCTGAAGGGTCTTAAATAAACTCTTAATGCTTTCGTGGTAGCAAATTTTCGTTGGCATTTCCCGTTGAGCCAACGTTTGATTAATGAATGTGTTCCAGCCTAACATGTAGCCAACCTTACTAACCATATGCTAGCTATTGGGCCACTGTAGGTAGCTGCTGTGGAGGGAGCCTCCCCAGTACCAACCTACTGTTGGCTATATGTTAGGCTAAAACTCACATATTAGTACAGTTTTGGCCCTAGGTAATTTACCAACAAGAGTTTTCCACCTCGTGAATGTTATGGGATTACATTGTGTTATTTAGACAGCGGTGCCACCAAATCCTAAATTTATAGAATTTATCGCAAGAGTTATTTTATAAACATTTAAATGGTTGGCGACAAGTTGATCAAAGTACTGTTGGAAAGAGCCGCAAAGGGGAAATGTGGGAAGTTTGTGCTCCCGAGCTGCGCATTTTTCCACTCTCCGTGTTCCAACGTCGTCGAAACCAAACCTTGCTGCGGGAGCTGTTGCCATCTGGTGCGGGCTTTGATCGCCTCATGTACGCGGGGGAAGGAACAAATGGTATTCCTCATTCACGTAGAAAAACAAAGGCGTTTTTCACCACCGCCATTGGAAGTTGGAGTCCTGTGTTGGCCGATTCTTCTAGCAAACCGGGAAAAAGCTGTTAACAAACATGTGATTACCTTAACTCAACAGCGCTGTGGGGCGGGATGCAGCGGCGGTGCCTGATAATATGTGTGTGTCCTGGCAGATTTCAAAAGCTCAAGACTTTCTTCAGCACTAGAGCATGTCTTGTGTTTCCTTTCTGACCTTTAGGCGAACTGGTTACTTAGCAGAAGTAGAAATCAAAATTTTTTTTTAATAGATTGTTTATGAGATTAATATTGCAAGATGAATCTTTTTTATACCCATGGAGATAATTAATTAGTATTTCTAGAAGTGATTATTTTAATTCGAAGAGGCCGTCTTTTGAACCTCTATTTGAAGAGAGTGTTTTTAACATACTTCTGGAGAGAATACAAATAATTAAGGAGAAGTTTATTAAATCAAAGAAATGGATTTCCAGAAATAGTTTCAAAATTCTGTGATGGTGAAGTATGCGAGAGAGACGTCCTTTTTAAATAAGGTATGTAATATGTGTATTACGGAAAATTTAGTATAAATTGGAGCGCGAATATTCGTTATCCACATAGCAATGATTTGTTAATATTTTTTATTCAAGTAAATTATTCGGGAAATAATTTTTCAGACTTATTCACGTTAAGTATTTTAATAAATTGGAACATATTTTTAATTTGAAACTCTTTGTAACACAGCTTATAATTTTAAGCCCATATTAATTACATCAAATTTCAACAATGCAGTATTGTATTACACAGTTTATACCATTTCGTTGTCCAGTGGCGGATTTTGTAATTTGTTAGTGTTATTCGAGTTGCATAAGTCAGTAATTATTCTCGAAATTTTGTTGAATACGAAATAATGAACAATAACTTGAGATAAAAATAAGAGATTTTTCCCAGAATAATTTTAGTAAACATATTTTTTGTATTCATTATCAAATCACTCTGCGGTCTTTGAAGATAAAATTATATTTCACCATTTGTTCATACTGCTATTAGATACCTTAAACTTTGGAATTGTTGAATAGAAACAGAGGACCTGCTTGTGTTGAATATAAGGGATTTGACTTGTGGGAGCTCGAATCATTTTCGCTAAGCTCTCCTGGAGTATTCAATAGCTTGTTTCAAGTTTTATTTAAGTTTGTTGCAATCGTAAACTAAAGAACAAGCAGTTTCGTCTTCTTCCTATATCTCCAACATTGGGTCAATAACTGCAGTCAGAACTGTCGTAATCATGTGTCCGAACAATGATGACTATTTGTTAACGTTAAGTTATATATTATGAGCAATCCAACGCAGTCAAAATTAAAATAATAACACTAAAATCCACCTATTCAACCCTTAACACTCCCATGTCGATCCAGGTACAATGTATTAAATTTATTATTTCAGTCTGTTAAATTAGGCCCGCAATTGCAAGAGTTGTTTGTATTGCTCTTTAAATGTTTCGAATGTTCTGTGTGGTTTTAGGCAGACCTTTTCCCATGCATTAGTTAATGGTGATAGAAATGGTTTGACATATGAGTGCAAAGGGTTAAGCAAACAATACGCTATCCGTAGTCCAAGCCACGTGGTTTTACAGTTGTAATGGGAAAACGGAGTTTGTTATTGAGAAATAGAAATATTTAATGTACAGCAGGCATGCGCACTCACTCCTTCTCTGCCCTATCCTATTTGTGTGGTACGTTTTCGCAACACATTACACGATATACAAGTTTTATGGTTCAGAAAGCGCTGTAAAATGCAACAGCGTACAAAATAGTGTATTTCGATTTCGCAGTAGTCACTGTCAATATGCACTAGTGAAAATGCATGAAAAACCACCCCATAAGAATACACTATCTGCCGAAAAGTTGGTACACAAGTAGAAGTAGTTGGTATGTGAAACCAATAAGAATATGAAGAACTTGGGACATCCAGCAAATTAAATGCAAGACTTAGAGCAGGCACTTCAAAAAGGAGTGTAACCACGCATAACGGCCAAAATTCAAAAATTCTTGCATTCAACCTTTTATACAAATGCCGAATATGTCTCTGGGGTACGGTACCCCATGCCCGCTGTACTTCCTGGCATAGCATGGTGACGGTCGTTGCCGGGGCTGGGTCAGATGTCAGGCTTCGTCTCATCATACCCAACATATGCTCGATGGGGCTGAGGCTCGGAGATCTAGCGACCCAGGGTAGCAGGCATACACCGAGTATAGCATGCTGCATTGCCCTAGCATTATCGTACTGGAAGACTGGTTTCTGCAGGCTGTCAAAATATGGTCGGAACACGG
>NQII01014461.1:0-18572 GCA_002778355.1 Clitarchus hookeri | reverse complement strand
TCTTGACACATACCTTCTCTTGAACGCCAGTTGCAAGATACGACGTGCTTGTCTGCTCCCGGAAGTTCCTTATCAGTTGCGCTGGATGTATTTCCGCTGATAGTTTAACCTTGCTCTTACGGACCGGCCCGTTGTGGCAGCGCCTAAGCTTACTGAGCGCTGCCGCGGAGTTTCCATTAGTAGTGTATAAACTTTGTCCAGGAGCAGTTCATTTCAATTGTTAAGGTGCTGCCGAGCAAAATCATGAATACCAACAAGTCTGTTACGTAATTCGTTAGCATAATCAGGGACTGCAGCTTCCTCTTCTGTCGGTCGGCCCAGAAGCAGGTCACTAGGGAGGCATAGCTCTCTTCGAAACAATGGAACCTTTGTATCCCAGTCCTTTTGGTTGTCTGCTACAAAGATCGGCAGTAACCACTCCTGACTGTGGTTAAGCCTCTCGACCATTCCATCCGACCAAGGGTGTAAGGCTGTAGTCCTAGTTGGTTAAACAAGGGCGGTAATTAGAGTTGAAATAGACATTAAATATTACAGTCACTGTGAAATAAAAAGAGTAATAGTGGAGATAATTTAATGCTGTAAAAAATAGCTGTTTGAATAAATTAAAAATCTAAATTTAGTTATATTATTTTTATTAAGACCTCCATCCCTCACGAACTCAGCTACAACACTCAGGCGTCCGTGTAACAGTATCAAATAAAAGGCTGGCGACATCAAGCGCTTTGTCTGCCAGCATAAATTAAAAAGTGAACACTTGCAGTTTACTCTGTGTTCTAACGTTGGCAGTACCGCGAAACCTAAGTCGGTCGAATAAGATAAGGTTCTCTCGTTATACTGCTGAGTGGCAACTCTATCCTTGTGTGCTTTTCGGACTAGGAGAAGGTTAAAAACATCCCTACTATCGGTTACTATCTCTTGGAAAAGAAACGGAGGAGTAGCAGGAGTAGGGAGAGGAGGAGAAGAAGAAGGAGGAGAAGGTAATGTGAGAGCATAGCACAGAATTCGTCCTACTAACTAATAGTACATTCAGCATTGCTAAGGTAAATTTGTCTTCAAAGCTCAAAGTATTAATTAAATTGAAAATCTATGTGTTGTTAAGGTTCCCGTCTGCCTAGATATTTTTTCCGCGTTAGAGGCCGAGAAGCGTGGGAGCAATAAGGACGAATCTTGCTCTCTCCCAACTCGCCTCATCGCCTCTAGGCGCAAGGTCCCTCCCTAACTGCCATGCAGTCTTTACGTCGTCGCCGACTCTCCTGAATGTGACATATGATGCGTGTCTAAAGACAATTCTCGTGTTTCTGTATAAAAACCATTGGTAGTTAAAACTGATTCTGAAAACATCGGTTTTAGCCATTTTCACGCTCAAAATACTTCTTTGGATTTGAAATCAGAACTTGACACTTGTGTTTGGGCACGAAATGTTACTTAAGAGGGACGTATCCCTGGCATCTTGGATTTATGTGTATTCCCCCATAAATAAATTTTTAGAGTCAGTATTTAAAAACCAAACTTGTCGAGAGGGACATCTCAAGAGTTGTTTCAAAATCCGACTTCTTTGTCTTACATGGGTCGTTTCACTTTTGTAACTGTTATCTTAGACTGTCTCATTATTTAATCATTTCAGTTCCAAATGGGAAAATACAGATATAACTGAAACAGCAAAAATTTCAAACATTCTGCACGGTAGTCCTTTGTGTAACACCAAGCTCTGATTTAATGTCTGGTCATGAATTTTGATTATGAATCTTGTAAAAAGAATCTAAAGATGGGACACCTCTACAAAACATCCAGGCCGTGGTGGTGTAGTGGTCAGACTACTTGCCTCCCATCTAGCAGACACCGGGTTCGATTCCCAGCGGGGTCGCTTCCGGATTTTTGCATCTGGAATCGTACCGGATGATGCCGCTGGTCGGAGGGTTTTCTCGGGTATCTCATGTTTATACAAATTAAAACTGGTTGTAATGTAGTGTTTCACCTTCGCAGTTACAGTCTATATTCGCTCAAATATATTTGTGATATGAAATAACAGTGGACAAGAGAAGCATAAATAATATTGCCCAGAAAGTATAGGCCAATCACAATATAAAAAAAATTTACAGTTGGCGAGGTCTCGGCAGTACCACCATGACACACAGCGAGAATGTGACTTTCACTCTTCAGCAGTACTGTAGAACCTACTACGGCTTTCTTCGGTAAACGAATGAATTGGATAAGGATGTCTCATTGTACTTTAGCATTTGACTATTTCCTTTCCTTTGATGAAACCAATACACAATACAATCGAAAAGTTGAAGTTCAGACAATTGAAAATCGGTTCTACGAGCTGTGTAAAAATGTGTATCTTGGTAAGTAAATCATTATCATATTATCTAGAAATGCATTTTAAGTACCTTTTTTTAAAAAAAATAAATAGGCGTAAAATTTATATTAAAAGTTAATTTCAAAACAAACAACTTTCTTGTTTACTTTATTCAAAAATATAAATTCGTATATTTCCTCTTCACATTATATTAGTTTGCCATTTATTTATTTAATTTTGACGAGCTTGGTTTAATATACATGATGAAAATCGCCCTACAATGAAATTGCACTCATTCCACATAACCTCTGTTAGAGTCTCGGCAAAATGACTGCTTGACTTAGACTTTAAATTCCAACTTTTTGAAATCGTAAATATTCAAAGAGTGCTTGACTTTACCTTTGACAGTTCCATTGTGTCAGGTTCCACAAGAAACAACGCGTCGGAAAGCAATTGTAAAGTCAAATGTTAATAGTTTTCAACTGTGTAAGGGCCTTCCTTGAGTTACGACTCTCCACCTGCATGCTCCCTGACAGTACCAGCAGGACGCAAGGCGGCAGGTATAACACGCAGGCAGGCGAGCCATGTGGCCGGCGTCAACTGACCTCGTGTACGCCCATAGAACAGATAGGTATATAGAAGGTACTCTCAATGCAACCATCTATGGACTCTGCTGGAGCGATACTAGCGCGCAGTGGTTTTTCCCCCAACTAATAACTGAGATGCGGGCTTTTTAAATATGGTCTTTTGTGATGTTCCTTTTTTAGTATTTTTTTTTACTTTTCGATTTAGTTATGGCTAGTAAACGGCGCCAAGCTAACAATAACACTAACCAATAATAATAGTGATACTAATAAACAGAACATTCACAAATTCAAAAATTACATACCAAACTTAAAATGTATGTGGTATATAATTTATTTGATACAATTGAATAATTTACTAATGAAAAATAATTATCAAAATGTTTATTTTTAAAATATGTACTTTATAAATTAATAAATTTTATGTTGGCAGATATTTATGTAGTCCAAACAATTTATTTTATGGTCAAATGGTAGCAACTCATCGTACATATTATGTCGCCAACTGTCATTGACAAACTCTATATACATGATCATCTGCCCTTATTGGGAGTGAAAAAATAAAATAAATAAAAAAATTATGTAGTTACAATTTTTAAAAGTCAACCGTAACCTATATTGGACTCGTGTAAAGTATTTTCAAAATTTTGTGTAGTGTTTCTGAGGAGTGATATTTATGGTTTGTGTTGTACACACTCACAATGCAACACATTGGCATACACAAGGGAAAAAATTACTACAAACGAAAGATTGAATGATATGTTACTGTAACTACAATGGAAGTACAAGTACACCATGGCAGTTAAACTTCAAGATGGGGTTACAGTTTGCTACTTACCATTACATTTTATCAAGGAAATCCTGTACAGGGAAATGGCCCTTTGAATACTTTTAAATGATGAGACTTGTAACCTTAAAAACTGCGATTAACTTACCTTCCTCCATGTAAAGGGGCAGAACATTACCCATAAATTTTTACAAAATTATACATCATTACCACTTTTATATTGAATACTTTATCTATCCTGAACCCGCGTACTACATAATGGCCTGCAGCGTCTGTGCACCGTTTTATAAAAAAAAAAGCAAAGAAGTATGACAACACTGCATACTAAAATTAGCATATGACTCAAAAAATTAACACCAGTCACTGTGCTGTTGTGTGGATGTCTGTAAAAGCATAACTCCAGTATACCAGATCCATTGTGTGCAGTCGTTCCTTGTAGTGCGAATCTAAACGTGAAACTTAACCGTCTGTAGCTTTCTTCTGCTGTGGTAACTTGCTTTGACGAACACATTATCATCCTTCATAATATCACAATCAAAGGAACCGATATTCCTAAACACAGGTCTTGACACATACCTTCTCTTGAACGCCAGTTGCAAGATACGACGTGCTTGTCTGCTCCCGGAAGTTCCTTATCAATTGCGCTGGATGTATTTCCGCTGATAGTATAACCTTGCTCTTACGGACCGGCCCGTTGTGGCAGCGCCCAAGCTTACTGAGCGCTGCCGCGGAGTTTCCATTAGTAGTGTATAAACTTTGTCCAGGAGCAGTTCATTTCAATTGTCTGTGAACGAAACTAATTTCACAGCGCCACGAGGCGAGCACGTTACCACAAGAGAAGGTATGTGTCAAGACCTGTGTTTAGGAATGTCGGTTCCTTTGATTGTGATATTATGAAGGACGATAATGTGTTCGTCAAGCAAGTTACCACAGCAGAAGAAAGCTACAGACTGTTAAGTTTCGTGTTTAGATTCGCACTACAAGGAACGACTGCACACAATGGATCTGGTGTACTGGAGTTATGCTTTTACAGACATCCACACAACAGCACAGTGACTGGTGTTAACTACTCGAGTCAAATAGATTAAAGAGACCTAATATGTTGGAAGACGTCTGCTATAAATGAGTTACTTGCTACTTCAAATTCTGTTATTACTATTTCACCGTCTCCTGTATTGTATTCTAGACGTAAGCTCAAGTTTGAGTTAGGTGATGCTATATGGGTATTTAGAAAGTTGGTTGGTACGAATGGTGATGTTCGTTTGTTAGGTCATGCACAGTATGTTTATATTGCTTAATTATATGTTGGAAATTTTTTTTTTAAATACCTGATTTTTGCTTGGTTATCTAGAAAAATTCACTCAGCCATTGAGAGTTTCACTAAATAAATATTTTAGCCTACCTTATACACAGATCAGCAAGTTGAAAAATGTTTAATTATTTTAGGAGTACATCCCTTCTGAGAATTTATTTGTATAATGTATAAATAAATAGTCAATAAGAGTATAAAAATTTACTTTTGAGTTTGTATCACAAATGTCAATTACATAAATATTTACATCTTGGATTACACACACTTGAAATGACTGAAATAAAATTCATAGTTATAAAATCAATAAATCTGTATTTATAGGAAATGTTCCTTTTAAATATTGGATGCAATATGAGTTCCATAATGCTCAAATCAAAATAATATATCACATTTTCAATTCTTTGCCCTGCAGATGTGCAAAATGTCTTAAAGTTACAGTCCTGTATTTTGAAAATGTATTCCACCAAACTAGTTTTGCATTACCTTTCACGATTTGTTTTAAATTCGGTGGGATTAAATTACTGTAATATTCAAAATTCATTAAAAAGTATTAAAAAAAATTAATAAAATAATTATTTTGCAACACATTAAAAATTAAAAGTTTTTCTTTGATTCTAATTTAACATATATTTAGACAAAAATATGGCATCTTGATGGCCTCGGCAGATATCTTTAAATTTAGAAAGTTGCTATACACTGATGAACACACAAATGTTTTGGCCTGCAAAACACAAGTATCATATAAAGTCCCTTTAAATAATAAAATTAAAAAGGACAGAATTCTTAAAGTAGAGCTGTTAAAAACTCTAGCTTCACATATTGTATATAAAAGTTTCTTTGAAAAACTTATATACTAACACTAGCACCACACAAAATTTAAGTGGGTGTGATTAAATCTGAGCCACCCTTTGCCTCAACGCATTTAGCTCTTCTCGAATCTCTTGAGGCAGATCCGCTCCTACTTGTTGCTCGCTGTACCTTTCGATTTCTTCCACCTGTCGAGAACAAACAAACATATTATGATTGTGGAAGGTAAAGACATTGTTCCAGCATATAATAACGCATTAATAAAAAATGGTTTCGTACTTCTTTTGTCCAAAAACTTTTTGGCAAGCTGAACAGTTCTTCGATGTCGGGCGTTTCTGGAAGTCCGTCTAGTTTTAAGGATCCTGGTTTCGGAATGTACCCGACTGCGGTGTGCTGTGCGACGTCTTCACCGTCGATCCTTCGCAGGATCCAGTCCAGGACTCTAGAGTTCTCACCGTATCCGGGCCACAGGAACTTGCCCTGTTCAGTAAAAAATTAACTTTCTCTCTCTCAAGAAACCACAGTTGCATGAACCAATGTAATTAGGTAAAGCATAATAGTAAATGTACATAATGAAGCTGAAAATGCAACGGTTGGGCGTGTAAGTGTTGTATTCTTTACAAGAGGTTCAAACGGTAAGTTGTTAAAGCAATCAATGGGCAAATTGGATTCTTTGATTTCATTACAATTTAAGAAAACAAATTTTAAAAATTTGACTGGTTATTTAGATTGAATTGATTGACCTTACAGTACAGATATAATGTGAGAATTATTAACATATAAAATTTTGCTACACAGTAAGTGTAACATGAATTAATATAAAATAAACATCAATAGCTTAGATGTTAATGTTACGTCTGTATTTTTGACATATTTCTTCTCAACTGCTTGAAACCAAAAGGCCTGGAATTTTGGAGCACCTGGATTCGATACCCGGTTCTTAGTTTATGTGCCAAACTGAAATGCTCAACTTGCAGATTTCAGTTTTCTTAGTTATATTAGTAAGCCACCCTTTAAACATTTTGAGGCATCAATTACATAAGATTAAAAAATTACAAACCAGTGCAATAACCTAGTCGTATTTCATTGGATTTTCAGCAAAAGCATCACACATACACACACACTGTGCAAAATGTACTTATTCTGATGTGCTGTCAGAATGAATTCGGTCATTGTTGGATTTCGATTCTCCAAGTTAATGGCTTAGAAGATCCCTTCTCAGTTTTATAATACAAATGTTTGGCAGCATTTTTTTTTTTGTAGTTGCTTACAATTGATTGTCAAAGAACTATTTTAATTTCTGTTCTCCAAAGATTGGTTTCTCTATGCAGAAAAAAGATTGCTGCTTCAGAAGATTACACTTTTTTTGAGTGCATTTATAGTTTCAATAATATGACATGTGTTGACAGCAGGTTGTTAGGAAATAAATGGCAGATCTCGAACTTGATGCAACTACTGAGTTTTAAAATGTTGTAAATACGTCTGCATTATTGCTGACAGCCTCCGTCTGTAGCCACACATCTCTGGCAATGGGCGCGCGTACAGTGGCAAAATGCTACAGGAGTTATTTACGCTGCATGTCGTTGATCTGCTTTGCTGCGACGTAGCAATCGAGCAGTGATTTCAGAGGGAAAATACTTGCATCTGTGCTGCTAGCAGACAATAGACCAGCGCCAAGGTGGTTTTCAGAAATATGTAAATATTGTGCTGTTGATGGAAGTTTGTCGATTGCTTTCGGAAATGAGATATTCGCACACAAGGATCAAGGAGCACAAAATATGGCACAACTTCTGCACTGTAACCAACTTCAAATACTTTTGAATGCATCCAGAAGTGAATTCCACATATATAGAAATAAAAAAAATAATTTTTGATATCTTAAAACCATGCAGCAGAAACTGAACAAACATCATTCTTTAAAAAATGTTAGATTCTTGCTTGTGTCATCAAATTTATCAGACCAGCCATGCATTCTCCATTCTGAAATTGTTTCAATTTCCCAGGCATTTATATCACATTTTGATTCGTTTTTGCCATTGGTATGCCCTGGTTTGAACTAGTGCGAAAAAAAAATCATCCCCTATGCTGTTCCAACATGTTACACAGAGCGCTCTAACCTCCGACACCTACAGCATGTAAAGACTTCCCATTACTGTGAACTTTAGTTTAAAGGGTTTTATGGTTCCATCAATCCTCTACAATAGTAGGGAGAGTTGAATGTGAATGTAGATAGTATTTCCAGAATTTATTTCTACACGACCTAGTAGTAAAAGCATTAGAAATTAAATGTTTTAAAATAATTTTTTTTGTTATGGACTTATATTAAACACAGTTAAAATGCAACGATAGAAATCACCCATATTCAGTTGTTCTTCGAGCACGCAAGAAAGTTTGTTTTATGGGTTTCACGTGATTACTTGTCCAATCACAACTTTACTCTTTCAGTACTGCGAAATAATAAAAACTATTTCTGTACCATACTGAAATGGAAGGTCAGATAATTTGTACTACAGAAATGTTGGAGGCTACCACCAAACACTCATGTAATCTTACATAGTGGGGTAATTTTGTACGGTATATTTATGTGTTTCAACACAAGAACATTTTTTGTAAATTAATGTTGATTTCCACATCTTGGAGGAATAAAGACATGTTTCAGCCATCCTCGCTCCATTTCTGTGACTTGTTTAATGTTTTTCCCCTTGTGCAGTGCAATAACAGGGAAGTTACACAATGTACAACAAATTTAGGACTGATAATGTTACAGGCATTGAATGTTACATCTTAAAGTTTTGGAAAGAAGAATATAGTATGGCATTTATTATGCTTTTTACAAGTACTTGATTCAAGAAAGCTACAATCAAAAGTTGTGCTAGTGGCAAACACACTTAATTTATTTGTCACAAGCACAACTTTTTATTGACAGTTACACACAATGTTTAATGAACCGATAATTTATTTAAGTACCATTTTTATTCAATACCAGATAAAAATTTTCTCATTAACAAGGATTTGAACTATTAATTTGGCAATATTTTGGAACTTGTATAGATTATGTAGTCGGTAACGTCATTATCCAACGTGCACCAGTTAAAATTTTTTCCCCCCCACTCTTTTATTTTTAAAAAGTTTTTTTATTATGAAGTTAATTTTAAGGGTAGAATATTTATATAAAATAAACTAAAATATATTATTGAGATTTAATTGCTTTGAACTGGTTAACGAAAAGCTTAATAATACAAAACTATTTATCATACTAATATTATTACCTTACATTAAATTATAATTAAGAATCACTCCTAGATTGTAAACAAAATGAAAATTCCTCTTTAAATAAAATTGTTTTGTAGGATGGCCTGCATAAATGTGAAGTTACATTACTCATTAATTGTTTTTATACATAACCTTACTCTACAAACTGGCGCCAGTAGGCTTCATGTACGCGCTAGCTTTAGCTGCAGGTAAAGTGCGATCATGGAGAGTGTTACCTGACTGTCTTTCCTGAACCAGTTCACATGGAAGATCTTGGGCATTTTTGCATTTTCCTTCTTCTCCATACTACACCAGTGCGACAGATAATGCCCAAAGTTGTATCCGAAAAACGGCCGCATCGCAAAGGGATCGTGCATAATCACTTTGCCCTACACAAACCAAAAAAAAACAGTATTTTAAATATAATAACTCAGCTTGTACCAAGCACATGTTTTTCAAGTGGCAAGTGAAATACATAATATTGTTTAAAGCTGTTCGCTGGTAAACTTGACTGCAAATTATTTTGTGCTCGTTTTAACCGCTGTAGTTTGTGAAGGAGGCACAAAACCTGATTACTGTTATAATTTAGAAAGGAGCAATAGCAGTGCCTCAATTAATAATTTAGGGTATGGGGAATCTAGGGAGTTGGAAATTGAACAACACTGATGAGTGCTTCATAGTGTTCAGTTTGAGAAACTGCATTACTGGTACTGAATTTTCCCAAACAGCAGAAATTGTCTAAATGATATCCATCAGACATCAGCATTGGACATTTTGAACATCTCTAAGATACCCAAAATATCAAATGGATGTCCCATATACCTCCAGATGTCCGCCTGATATCCAGGATATGGATATCTCTGGCAAATATAGTAGGTACAACTGCCTAATGGATATCCATATCCAAGGCAAATATGTAAAAGATATCCAGCATATATCCATATATGTTACAAATATTGATGGACTATCCACAGGCAATATGAAAAACCTGCAAATATCTATGGAATATCCATAACATATATAGATGTATTTAAAACATTTATATATCCATATAATATGCATTACTATATAGACTGGAGATCCCATTGAAAACCTGCCGATCAGCAGCATCGTCCAGCACGATCCCCTTTTGCGAAAATCTGGAGTGATCCGGCTGGGGATTGAACCCAGTTCGCCTCGGTGGGAGGCGAGCAGTCTAACCGTTCAGCCACCAAGGTCCTTTAGATAGGGGAAACAAATACTTACCTTACATATTACTTTAGTGTAGAGAACTTGCAAACACCAAACCACGCACAAGTTTCCCAAGCCAAGAAACGTGGACCAGAGGACGATTGCGAGCCAAAATAACGGAGTTAATGACAATAATAGTTCAGAAAGAATATTACCAAAATTACATTAAAACATTTTTACTTAGTTTGGATATTCATAGATAGCCAGGATATCATGCTAAGCTAATAGTTATTCAGAAAATATTACTTCCTGCATATCTTTACAGGACATCCTAACTACATCCATGAGATAATATGCTATAGAACTGGATGTGTTTTAGACATTGGATATCTACTGGATAGTATTCAGACATTTTGTGCTGTGTGGGTTTTGATGTTCCTTTGTTACTTAGGCAATAATAAAAATAGTTTTACAAGTACTTTCTCTCGGAAAATTATAAAATAGTTTTATGTACCAACTCCCTTAAGAAAAACCACAATTTACAAAATTATATTACAAAGTTACAACTTTTGTTACAAAAACTGTTTCAAATATGATTTCCATCAGTACAAAGAAAATGAGTAACAAACAATAATATCATATTACGCACTTGTGATTAATCGTCGAGTCTTCCTTCTTTTTTGTTAGTTTGAATTCAGATAAATTGAATGATAAAAGGCGTGAAGTAAGACGTAAACAATATCAGATGCTTTAGCGGAGATATTTGGGGACTTCAAATGCTTCTCCAGCTCAGTAAATTTTGACCCTAAATCACAACTATTTAGGGCCTAAACTTGGTCACCTGGTTGATTTAATAACACAAATAGTGGTCTTGTAGCAGTTTTGGACATGGCTCGTGATTAGTTAACTGTTTACAGACAAAATAAAATTCATAAAATTAACGGTTTAAATTTGAGGGAAACAATTTGTCAAAGTGTTCCAGTAGCTGTCTTAAAACCGTGGAAGTTTGGTTCAGCATCATAAAAAAAATATGCAGAGAAAGAGAATGGATGTGGTACCTTATGCTCTGCAGCTGCGGTTGCTTCGGACCTCATGGCGAACCCGATGAACACCCCGTGTCGCCAGTTGAAAGCTTCGTACACCAGCGGGACCCCCTCTGGTCGTCGACCACCAAACAAGATGGCATCGATAGGAACACCTTCAGGCGCCTGCCACGCTGAGTCGATGATCGGGCATTGTGCCGCTGGCGAGCAGAACCTGCGGCACCAGGAAGATTACACGTAAACTCTTACATCTATACTTGAGTGCGTACAAACGAGGCTGTTTATAAAATGCTGATCCAGTTTACTCTATCTACTTCCCCTTCTTTTCTTTGCAATAAATTGTCTCGTCAACATTATTTGANCCAGTTTACTCTATCTACTTCCCCTTCTTTTCTTTGCAATATATTGTCTCGTCAACATTATTTGAGCCATTTATTGTATTCTTCAAGTTGTTGGAATAAATATTTAGCCAAGTACTAGTATTTTGTGATATAACCAAATGTAAAAACTCAGTTTGTGAAAGATATTCTGCACGCATGACACTATAAAAATGAATAAAATATCTATTTTAATCATGATTGTGTGTTGTTATGTGTGTGAAACTGTTTACAGTACACTGTCTCAATGAGTATTTTAATGTTGTAACAATTAACAATATCTCCCATTCAAATTATAGTGTAAAAAATACAATTTACAAGACCATATTTGAAACAATCATTAAAAATGACATGAGACATGGAATTGAGTAAACCAAATACATTTAAATTCATAATTATGGAGACTGGATGTGTAGGTTGTGCCGGCTCACAGTTGTGCGCAGACATAACTATGCTACCTGGAGTTGGGGTGCGCAGCGGTACGGCCGCTCCCTTTCTCCCAGGGCTGGCCGTGCCAGTCGGTTATCTTGACTCCTGGAGCCAAGTCGGATTCCATTCCCTCCCAGAAGACACCTCCATCACTGGTCGCTGCCACGTTGGTGAATAGACTGTTCCTGAATATTGTTTTCATGGCATTTGGGTTGGTACTGCTTGAGGTGCCTGCAACACAAACGACAAGCTGCTGTAGCGTCCCTGCAAAAATTAATTTACTAACTGAGGATTCCACCAATATCAAATACCTACTTTTTATTTATGTATTTGAATGTTAGTAATTTTTATGCAGTTATTGTGACACAAAAAAACTGAAGTCTAGTTCTGAAGTCAATAAAGTTCTCTTAAATTTTACTAAAGTACATCAAAGTGTTGTAAATACCTTACCTAATGCAAATACAAAATTATCAGTTATTTTGTAAATACATCTTTCTGTTTACGGTGAACAAAATAACTTAATATTTTTGAAGTGAACACATAACATATTAATTAACAAAGAGTTTAGTGTTTTAAGGATGAGTGCCTGATTAATAACCACTATCTTACATTACTTTTTTATAAATTATGAAGTTAGTGAAATGTGCTAAAATTGGATAACTTTTAAGTTCTAAGTAAAGTTGAAGCCATTTTTACTTCCTCTTTTGGGTATTACTAAGTGATGCATTTTGTGGTAAGATTCAAGTACATTTTGTGCACTAAAACTAATGTTGAATGCATCTGTAAGTGCTGGAACAATTTTTGTGCACTGTCTCCCCTTGCAACGTTTTGATGGAAGAGTCCATCAAAGGATTAACTAGCAATAAATAAATGAAATTGCTAATTTTGGCATAATGATCAAGACTACTGGAACAACTGCATAATTAATTAAATTAGTTTTCTATCATATTGTATAATTATATTTTTCAATCATAGGATAGAATTTTAAATGTGATTTAGAAATAGGAAACGTGCATTAGTTCTTGGCTTGTACAAAAATTTTCTACATAATTTTTGTGAACATTTTCCTCATTTTGCCATTGTGTTTGTATATATAGAAGCTAATCAGGAATTTATAAATTACAATGAAACCCTATTTATACTTTCCATACAAACTGCTTGCCCTGAACAGCTTATCGAACCAACGAATGTTTGGACTTGGGAACCTGGCTTCCTGTAAATTTACGCAGAATTTCCACGAGTAAAAAAGGCAAAAGGAGTAGGCGACATTCTTGAATTAGTTGTGCGCACGCCATGGAATGATACACTGTTCCCTTGCAAGAAGTGGTTCTGAACAGACACCTCTTGCAGTGTATCTTCTTGTTCGGTAACAGTTATAGGGCCCGAGCTACCACCACGATGGCTTCTGACGTACTTGAAGATGATTTATGCTTAAACAAGTATCTGCAGAGGTTCATGTAAAGTGCAACATGTGCGAAAAATATTCTGCTGTGAGTTTATCAGCCCTGTGATTACTACTGCAGCCATTCAGGGTATGTTTGTATTAATTAAGATGTGGCGGGAATTGCCCGCAAGGCTACTGATTACATTATACAAAGTAAATAGGATGCACAAGTACTCACAGGGCGGTACTCGTGGACGGACACGGACACACACACACACGCGCACACACACACGTCGGATAAACACGCACATGCGAGGAAGCGTGATGCTTCGCTGGTTAGGCCAGCTTCATGAGGGGCCATCTGATGAAGCTGGCCCAACCAGCGAAACATAGTACAAAATGTGTTAGTCTGACTTTAGTGTGCGTGTGTGTACTTGTGTGTGAGTACTCGTGCATTCTGTCAACTTTTTTACACTGTAATTTGTATTAATTAAGGTTAACATTGTACCACACTTTTTCATGTCAAAACAATGGCTTTACAGACTCCAACTTAAAGTATACCTAATGGCAAACCATTTCATTTAATAAGAACATGGTAATGTACAGAGACATTTTGAACCTTCATTTGAAATTAACTTCGACAGATGGTAAAAAGTTACCTCAGCTGATATAAAATTATTCCAAATGACTGTATATTTACTCAAAATACATGTACATTTTGTTGTGGTTTTATTACAGTTGTGCAAAGTATGAGAAATATCATTGTTTCATGTGAGGCAAAGAACGCCTAAAAGACAGAGTGAAATACGGAAGAAAATGCTGAGTGTACCTATAACATATTTTTTCAAAGTTATTTCTTTCTTTTGAGGGAGTGTATTTACCTACAGTACTTTAGTGAGTGTAGGTTTTATAAGAGAAGACATACATTAGTGTACTGGGGTTAACACCCGTTAAGTTGCGTAGGACATCAGATAACTGGAGTAAGAATTATTTTAGGTAAAAGGTTATAAAAGTAACATAGCTTACTTGCGTAAAACGTGTAAGCCTATTTAGTGCCAATTTTGTAGACCTAATCTATTAAATTTTTTTTAAATGGAACATTTGAGTAACTTATAAAAAAGGAAAAGGGCAAATATGAAAGTAGGATCATCCTTGATAAACATTTCTAAAAACATGCATTTTAGTGTATTGAAAGTAAAATTTAAGTTGCTATTTAACTTGAATTGTAAAGCTTATGAAAGCTATCTAAAGAAACTTAAATTCATTAGAGATTCCTATGTTTCAAAAATACCGTAAAATATAAACCGAACATTTTGCATGAGGGACTCTGAGCCCCACCCAAATAATTTAATGTTTAATTTGCATGGCGTGACATATTATTTAGGCATACAATGTAAATGTGGCCTAAATATAATAGCTGTGCTCTTGAAACGAATGTTAGAACATATATTAAATTAATAAAAAAATATCTATACCAAATTCCGTCTGTTAGGCCTAACTTGGAATGTATAAACTTACAAAATGTAAAATTTATATTGTGTGGCTTAATTTTTTGTAAACATATTTATATACCCGTATTATTATTATTATGAAATACGTTAACATACTTTTTTATGCTAACGTCTACATCACATACAAATTTCTAAACGCGTTGTGGTGTGTATTAAACAATACCATAGTATCGTAATGAAGGTTAGGTCAGATGTAAATAGTACACATTAAGAAGTCCAGTGTTAAATCTACCTACATTGGCGAAACACAAACACTTTACGTACGTCAAAATTGTCTTCGCAAACAAAAAGAACTGATTTTGGCGAAACATCTTCAATGTCTCGCTTAACTGTGTTAAACCACGTCTTCCTGTTTGTTTCGTTTTTTGTAACTATCAAATATTTTATCAGGTGTTTTGCGAGATGTACTAGTACACTGCGGTACAGTAAACCATTTCGATGATATTGGTATACTTGACTCTTTATTTTCTCTTTCCATGACTTCAAACAATTTCTATTCAACCAAACGCATCACCGCTGACGTAAACAAACGCGGCGGCCGAGGTCGTAACCGACTTGTGACGTCACGGAGTGAACAGACGCGTTTTGGCGGGCGTTTCAAACGTAAAACTTTCATTCTATCATAACTTTTTTTCAAAACTATTTTTTAAATCATGATACTTTGTAAATACATTTCTAATACACAAATTATTGAAAACCAAGTGCCAGCAAAAAATGTGCATGTTGCCTATTACGGTGAAAGCGGCTTGTAGGGGACCCGGGCCTCGAAATACCCGAAGGCGTTGGCATTGAAAAACACAAAGTCTGAAAACTTGCGTGTAATTACTCTTGCACAAAACTTTACATCACTCTAGGTGAAGACTTTACACGGGTTCTGGTCTGCGGCCCGCCAAATAGGCAAAAACTGCGAAAGTACACATGTGTGCACATCAATGAATTACTGGTGTGTTAAGCTTCGCCGGGCGATGCTATTCCCGGGGAAGAAGGGGTGGCGTCTCCGGGTACAGAAAATAACAACAGGTTCCAGTATTGCAGCTGAAGATGACTGGCGCAAAACCGTGAAAGCACCCGGAGCGCGACGCGTGCCAACCCCTTGAGACACTCGACGGGGACTGAATCTGGCGAGCACGCGAGACGCGGACTATGGCGGCGCGCTGCTCGCCTTGCAATACTTTCTATTGAACTAAAACACTTGCACAGCTAAATGCGCATGAACCCTTACATAAAACTTGAATAAATAAATACATAATATTACACTGCACATGAACAAATACAATTTAAATGTGGATGGCATGAAATTAGGGTGAAACAACCGAGGTGAAAAAAAAAACGTTAATTTTCAAATAAACATAATTAAAGCTCTTAAATGCGCTGCACTGTGCACTGAGGGCACCCTGGTGCCGTCGATGCGGTGGACGCGCGGCGTGGCAAACAGTCTGGAAGGCAGGACGCTGTCCATCATCAGGGTACGAGCAGATAGCATGTGATTTCTGAGAGCAACGTAAATTAGTGTTATGTAAATGTGTATTTATACAAAATGATTAACCTGGTGCCACTCCGAAGAAACCATTTTCAGGGTTGATGGCCCTCAGCTGGCCACTGCTGTCGAACCTCATCCACGCGATGTCGTCCCCTACACACTCGACCTTGTAGCCAGGGAGGGCAGGCTGCATCATGGCCAGATTGGTCTTGCCGCACGCGGATGGGAATGCAGCTGCAATGTACCGCTTCTTGCCGGCGGGATTGGTGATGCCGAGGATCTGAAGGCAAGTATTGGTTGTAGTGGAGTACAAATAGTGAGACCATAAAATTCCTACTCTCTGTTATTAGCCATTACAGAGTTCTTAACTGAAAACTATTGAGGGCAAAATCTCAATTGGTATACAGTGAAATAGTTGCTACACTGTTTTATAACGAATATCTTTGATCAATTTTAGCCAAGTATTCAATTCATATCTAGAAATATTACAATAGTTTTAATCTAAATTTGTGTCAAGTGCCTTAAAAACGTTTATCCTACATGCTTCATACTGATTTTTACCTCAGACAGAATAGTAAAATTTGTTCGAGCACTTTTGAAAGCCCTGCTTAATATCTACTTGTATGCACATTGTGTCTTCTTCCACCAAATGTAAAATTAACATTGCAGTTGGCCTGATCACTTTATTCTTGCATCGATTAAGTGAAATTGTGAAATTATCAGGGATGTTATTATTTCATAAATTTAATCATTATTATACATATATGCATTTAAAAAAGTTGGAAGCAAAATAAATAATTTCAGTATTTTTACATGTTTATGTAACACTTTCATCCAAAATTAAGCCATGGAACTACTTTCTCTCCATGGTTACCAACTTCACTGTGAGCAAACCAGTCAGTGTGCCCGTTAAAATATATGCCGGTAGGAGCAGTGACATTTTTCAAAGGTTGATTTCAAAATTGCTTACTTTACCACGAACAGCCTATACCGGTAGAACGCAACACAAATTTTTACCTTATGAAGTGTCAGAAATACTGATCTAAAATTTCAGCATTAAGTACTGCTGTGCTTTAAACAACCCAACATTTATAATAGCTCCTTAGAATCTTGTAGGTTGGAATAGTTTTCATAAACCTACCAACATGTGTTCTGCCAGCCAGCCCTCTCTCCTGGCTATACACGAGCCAATGCGTAGGGCGAGACACTTCTTTCCCAGGAGTGAGTTGCCTCCATATCCACTGCCGTACGACACTATTTCGTTATTGTCGGGCCTGTGAACATATTAAATACCTGTGTTCACAATCAAAACAGATAAATAATAATAAATAAATGAAAAACATCTTATTTAAGTTACGACAGAAATACTTTCTGTCTACTCCATGTTCCGTGAATGAATTTAATGTTTGATGTTCCAGTCCAAGATGAACCGTATTTCTGTGCCTTGAATCCGTTAGTGGAGGAATAAAACCTGGCATGGCTTCCATGTGCAAGAGATTGAAACATGCTCAGTTGACACACTGCAGATCTAGATTAGATGTTAGTGGACCCACACTTGCTATCGCAATGCAGTTATATCTACAGTTTAACTTTTCGAAAAATTTGTAATGAAAATTTTTTAACTACTATTTAATTATACATTTAACATGACAAATTTTGCATTTTGTAAGTTAAGCACTTTCAATGAAAAATAAGTGTATTTTATTAAGACCCACAGTTACCTAGCGTGTTTAAGGAAGGAAATCACTTTATTTTCCCTCGTTATCAACAAATGCACAGCACTTCAGACATTGATAGAATTGTGGTATATCTGGGACTTTATTGCTGGACTTAACATGAACAGGTGCAAGAAACTCATCAACATCAGTGCACCCAGCCACATAAACTAATTACACACACCCCTGATAGTCATGTGTTTGTGCAGCACTTACTTCACTAGTATTCAAATCATTGCAGTTAAATGTTTCATTATGTTGACAGGGGCCTGAAGATCTTGTTGACCATGGGCCAGCCACAGGGCCTTGCAACAGTTTGCCCCACCTCCTCAGATCACACACAGCTTAACAGGACGTGTTTACACAAAACATTGAGACGATCCAGGCTAAACATCTTCTGGCATGTGCTACGAACGGGACAC
>NQII01014460.1:0-17429 GCA_002778355.1 Clitarchus hookeri | reverse complement strand
ATATATATATATATATATATATATATATCACCTTCGAGGCTGTGACCATGCGGTAGTGAGAGGTTTTATCAGGCATGCAGAACTGCGCATAGGCTGGTTACAATGCCAAGTTACCAAGGTTGCATACCTGGCCCTGCACATTGCCACTGCCATTAGCAGGTTAACTTTGGGCGTCAGACTATTGGTTCCTTGGTGAAACATGCTCCATTTGTACTTATACCCCACTCTGATGTTTATTATCATTTGTTCGTGAACATCCAGTGTTTCCTGTGTTCTGCCAGCATTTGTTCCCCGGTTTCACCATTTGCTGTTAGCCAGTCATAATATGACTTCAGTCATCTTTCGCAAATATGTATTTGGTAGGCATGCGCAGTCACTTGAGGTCGCAAATGCCTGCAAAAAATGTTAATTTACGTGTAGTGGGCGTGCAAATGTGGTGCCGCACCTACTGTACTTTTCAGACTGTTCTCTACACGGGAACGAGCGGGAGTTAGTTTCGTGTTGTTTACTGTTACTTTAATCGATAAATATATTACCGTAGAAAAATACTGCAAATACTATGGAGCTATTGTAAATATCTCAGCTCAACAAGAAGGATGAGAAAACTGTAAATCGCCGCTGGATTTCCACCGACCAATTTTACCTTGCTTTCCAAAGGAAAGAAAGGCTAATGAGATCACTTTGCTGTCTGTGTGCAGGTGTAATGTACGTGTGTGTATGCGTGAGTAATGTGATTCTATGTGTGGGACTGTGCGTGTGTGTGTCCTTACCTATCAGTTGGAGATCGCATCAACCGAATTTCAAACCAATCGGTACACATATAACACTATGATAACACACCTGACTTTAATAGTTTTCGATTACGTTGGGCACTTACTTTCAACATGGCGGCTATGTTTTATTTATGCCATATCTCGGGGAAAATTCAACCGATTCAACCCAAATCTGTTATGCTAGTGAAACAAAAAATAAACATTACATTTTGAAACGGATATTGTTGTTGGCCTAGAACCAAATCAATAAATGAGATTTCACATTATATTTTGAAAACTATCATAGCAATTCTCACCCAATTTTGCATGTCAGTGATTCTGTATCAGACTAGGTAAACATAAGTGTTGAAACTTGGTAAGGTACTTTTTTTCACAAAAGTGGGCAAACAAATATTTAAGTGATTATTTAGTATAACTACCACAAAATTTAACTAATTTCCACCAAATGTTGAATGCTGAAAATATATATTACACACATCACATATGTCAACACATATCCATTCTTGTCTGCCATTTTGTAAGATAGTGCCATGTGAAGAAATTATATTCTTATGTCATATCTCAGGAAAAAAATCAACGATTCCTAACGAATATGGGAAACAAGTAGTACTAAGGTAAATGACGTAAAATTAAATATTTCATATATGTCAGACACTTATTTTATAATTGGCGGCCACATAAGTATTTAGCGTAGAATATTATTAAACCGTAACCATGTAATCAAATCTAACTTAATTTTGTATGCTGGCAGTATATATTACAACTATTAAAGGCCTCTACATCGAGCATCTTTTGTCTGCCATTTTGTGAGATATGCCACATGGAAAAATTTAGCTTTAGTATACAATGCTCACATAAAGTTAAGCGTATTCCCCCTGGCTAGCTAAAAGTTAATCACATTTTCCGTTTACCAACGAATATGTTATAGTAATTTTTCTAATAAGATTGGATCGTATCTACGTGAAAATCATGTAAACATTGGCTCTTCCCCTCCAGCGACATGCGTATTGCACGAACACAAACACAGTAGGTTCAACCTCAGGAATTAAAAACACCCGCAATTGAGGAATAGGACAATTTGCCTCAAGACATGCTTAATGATCTTGTTTTTGGCATGCCTCGCCGGATACAAGCGTGCCTCAGGAATCGTGGATGTCCTACACGTNATGACTTCAGTCATCTTTCGCAAATATGTATTTGGTAGGCATGCGCAGTCACTTGAGGTCGCAAATGCCTGCAAAATATGTTAATTTACGTGTAGTGGGCGTGCAAATGTGGTGCCGCACCTACTGTACTTTTCAGACCGTTCTCTGCACGGGAACAAGCGGGAGTTAGTTTCGTGTTATTTACCGTTACTTTAATCGATAAATATATTACCGTAGAAAAATACTGCAAATACTAGGGAGCTCTTGTAAATATCTCAGCTCAACAAGAAGGATGAGAAAACTGTAAATCGCCGCTGGATTTCCACCGACCAATTTTAGTTTGCTTTCCGAAGGAAAGAAAGGCTAATGAGATCACTTTGCTGTCTGTGTGCAGGTGTAATGTACGTGTGTGTATGCGTGAGTAATGTGATTCTATGTGTGTGACTGTGCGTGTGTGTGTCCTTACCTATCAGTTGGAGATTGCATCAACCGAATTTCAAACCAATCGGTACACATATAACACTATGATAACACACCTGACTTTAATAGTTTTCGAACACGTTGGGCACTTACTTTCAAAATGGCGGCTATGTTTAATTTAGAGGTATATGCCATATCTCGGGGAAAATTCAACCGATTCAACCCAAATCTGTTATGCTAGTAAAACAAAAAATAAACATTACATTTTGAAACGGATATTGTTGTTGGCCTAGAACCAAATCAATAAATGAGATTTCACATTATATTTTGAAAACTATCATAGCAATTCGCACCCAATTTTGCATGTCAGTGATACTGTAACAGACCAGGTAAACATAAGTGTTGAAACTTGGTAAGGTACTTATTTTCATAATAGTGGGCAAACAAATATTCAAGTGATTATTTAGTATAACTACTACAAAATTTAACTAATTTCCACCAAATGTTGTATGCTGAAAATATATATTACACACATCACATATGTCAACACATAGCCATTCTTGTCTGCCATTTTGTAAGATAGTGCCATGTAAAGAAATTATATTCTTATGTCATATCTCAGGAAAGAAATGAACGATTCCTAACGAATATGGGAAACAAGTAGTACTAAGGTAAATGATGTAAAATTAAATCTTTCATATATGTCAGACATTTATTTTCAAATTGGCGGCCACATAAGTATTTAGCTTAGAATATTATTAAACCGTAACCATGTAATCAAATCTAACTTAACTTTGTATGCTGGCAGTATATATTACAACTATTAAAGGCCTCTACATCGAGCATCTTTTGTCTGCCATTTTGTGAGATATGCCACATGGAAAAATTTAGCTTTAATATACAATGCTCACATAAAGTTAAGCGTATTCCCCCCGGCTAGCTAAAAGTTAATCACATTTTCCGTTTACCAACGAATATGTTATAGTAATTTTTCTAATAAGATTGGATCGTATCTACGTGAAAATCATGTAAACATTGGCTCTTCCCCTTCAGCGACATGCGTATTGCACGAACACAAACACAGTAGGTTCAACCTCAGGAATTAAAAACACCCGCAATTGAGGAATAGGACAATTTGCCTCAAGACATGCTTAATGATCTTGTTTTTGGCATGCCTCGCCGGATACAAGCGTGCCTCAGGAATCGTGGATGTCCTACACGTNCATGCTTAATGATCTTGTTTTTGGCATGCCTCGCCGGATACAAGCGTGCCTCAGGAATCGTGGATGTCCTACACGTTTTTTGAGGTTTGTCAGTGCATTTTAGTAAGATTAATATATTTCTTGGAGCCTCCCCCCCCCAAATCACTAAAAGGCAAGATTTTCCTAAACATTTATATTTTATTAAATGTATTATTAACCAATTATTTTCTGTAATGTTTCTGTCATTCTGTTATTTCAGTCCTGTTGCCACTATTTATTTATAAGCATAACAAATATTCGCTATGGTTTGACCGATCCGGTGGCACTGGCGGGGGCTACGGGCAAGGGGAATAGCTTAGTCAGGTCACCGACCCCCTGCACGTACTAACGCAGCCGCGAAAGGCACCCTTGGGCCCCGCACGCGCTTTATCGTGTCATTTCATTCGGTCAGCGACCATATTGTTTTCGTCTGTATCTTGTATGTTGTCTATATCTACCATCTTGGATTTGGTTTTAAATTTAAATATCGTCTTCTAGTGCGCGCCATGTTGTCAACTTAGTCGCCGATCGCTCCACCCACCATATTGTGTATTTCCGCTTGCCATTTGCTTTTCTGGAAGACATATTTGTTTCCAATGTCCCCTGACAGGTGGTTCTAATGTAGGTAGCCATCTCTGTTTTCGATGTTCCCTGCTAGTTGGTGCTTGTGTAGACAGCCATCTTTATTTCCGATGCCAACTGCTACAAGGCACCAGAGCAGGCAGTCATATTTTATTTTTAAGCAGCCATATTTGATACCGATGCACTGCTCGGTAGCGCTAATGGGTGTGTGTTTATTTTTAAAACAGATTTTTTTAAAGTGGTATTTGTCATACATGTGATGTTCGGCTCTATCATCACGTCTATTTTAATAAAAGTAAAAACCATTTGGACTGGAGGAGCCTCGAAATGCCGAAAATTTCGTTGGTACACATGTGCCTTAGCCGACTGAGCTTCCTAAACATGTGGTAATCTAAAGGTTTAAATAAGGTACACGAAATGGAAAAGTTTGAAATTTTAGTACGATGGATTTTAACATTTACCAAACATAAATTTTTATTTTAAAATTTTGTTTGATTTTAGATACATTTTTTAATGCGGTTAGTATTGATTAAACAGTAAATTTTATCGCAATCAAATACACGATTTTAAATGCTACCATTTCAAAATTGTATAAAAACGATATTTTAATTAAGATGAAATTTGGAAAAAAATGTTTGGTATTAAATTTTGGTTTTTCATTACCGATAACACCGACTTTTCAATGATACTAAACCAAATTTTAATAACATGAATAGAAAAATTTATGAAAACAATATTTTTATGTAAAACTAACAAACTAGCAAATTTAAAATTATTTAATTTAATTTGTTTTAAAAATAAACTTACAATACAAATAAAAAAGATATTCAAATTCTAATAAACCTTTACTTACATTCAAAAAGCATAAATATTTTAAATTTTAGAAGTAGTTGTTTGAATTACTGTTAAAATGTATTTCTCGTCACTACAAAACCAAATGTAACACCCAGTTATTAATAGTGTTCTTTTAAAATTTTATTAAAATCGGTATTTTATTTAAAACATTGAATTCGTCGTATTTTATAAATTCTTTTTGTAATTACCGGAAACATTATTATGTATGTTATACCTGATCTCATAAACCTTTCAGTTCATATAAGCCAACAATTTACTATATTGATAAGATATCTATATTAACCAACTAATGATTTTTTTTAAATAACCAATGAGATAACTTTTACACTATACTATTCTATTTTTCATACTGGGAAGTTTATTTACAAATTTAATGGTTATAATAGATCATACCGGCACTCTAATGAAGTTAAAAAAATTTTCCGTCCTTTCGTAAATATCACATTATTAGAGAAAATATGTATACGGCCGTATTTTGAAGATAAGCTTCTGACCCACTCAAAAAATCAATTTACATGGTCTGTCGTAGTGTTAAGTTTGGCTAATTTGGTGCAAATAGATTTTTTCCGGATATATGTTAAAGCAATTTTAACTTCTCATATAAAACTACATAACCATATGACTGACACAAATGATTTGTTTGGACACATTTTATGATTGTAATATATACTGCCAGCCTACAAACACCAGTTGGAATTAATTGCATGGTTTCTACGATAGAGCATACTAAACTAAAAATAATCTATATGGCCACAATTTTGAAAATGGGTATCTGAACTCCATAAAACCCACCAGTTTACAACATCTGTTGCAGCACTACTTGGTTACAAAATTAGTTATTAATCATACATTTTTTTCGCTGAGATACAAGATAAAAAAAAAATTTTATTCGTGTCGCGGTAACTTACAAAATTGAGTATTAAAAATGCTCCGCGTAGACACATTTGATAGTTGTAATATATACTGCCAGCATACACTGTTAAGTTGGTGTTGATTACATGGTTTCGATAATACATCATACTTAACTACATCAGCTATATGTTCACCATATTAATAGTAAGTGTCTTAAGTACACAAAAATATTAGTTTGCATCACATTCCGCAGTAGCCTACATTCTATTTCTTTGCCAGGTTATAATTAATTGATTGTTTCCCAAAATATTACGTAAAACTTTATTAATTTGTGTGGCAGTTTCTTCCAAGCTGGCGGATAAAAGGACCACGAGTTGGTATACGCGATGTGTCTTATAGATAGTTCCAGTTTACAAAATTTTGTCTAAATTGGTATAACTGAATAAACCTTCAATATTCCTATACAGACTATTTAAAAAATAATTTTTTTTTAAATCTGTATAAATTGCGTAAGTTTTCATGGTTTATCATAGCATTGCCCACTTTCCAAAGTTTACTAGAATTTTTTGAGTAGTTTTCAAGATATCACGTAGAGGCATTTGCATTCTTCGAAAATGGCAGACCAACAACAATATTCACATCTAAATTCAGTGATAACATAATGCTCTGCTAGCATAAAATGGCCACCATTTTGAAAGTAATCACCTGACGTGGATGAATACTATACAAGTCAGATGGCCTTACTAAATACTCTATTTGTACGGAGTTTGATGAAATTCGGTTCTCGCATTTAAAGATTTTTAGGTGGAGGGGGGACACACGCTCTCAAACACACACACACACACACACACACACACACATATATAGAAACCAGACAGAAAAGTGATCTTATAAGTCTTTATTTCCTACGGAAAGTAGGCTAAAAAAGGCCAAAATTATTATGATATACGACATTTTTTTCGAACAGATAAATGTGAATTAATTTTTCGGTTGCAGCCGTATTGCTGAATAACAAGGATTTTTCTCTTATACTTTTAATAAGCGTTGTGTTAGGTCAAAACTATATTTTCCTGAAGCAGTACAGTTTCTTTTGAGTATTCAGAAATGTTGGCAATTCCTACAACACGGCGTCCGTTTACAGTAGTTCAATATAAGTTTATCTTGTCACAGAGCTTGTCAGACTTCCTTCATCCCAAATTTCTATGCAGTAACAAACCATAACCTTTTTTTTATATTCATATTCTCATTTAAGTAATAAAAGTTGTGTATTATTTAAAGTTTGAATCGGTCCTGATAAAAAAATATGTTATATTAAAATTCAATTAATCAGAAATTTTGATAGGATGTATTCCTAAGATGATCTTGCTATCATAACAGTCGACCGAAATAAGAGATTCTGGCGAGGAGAGTGTAACCTTCATTGGAAAAACGGTTATAATGACATAATAATCTATTTGTTCTGTTTTAGTTGTAATCGATGTTGGAATGAATATAAAATGTAGTGGGACTGTGATAATTTTATTTTCAGTCAACTTTAATATATTATTCTGGTTATGGGTTTCATTACGATGAAGTTAAAAATGCATGTAATTTTTACATCCATTAGTTTATAATTAATAACCACGTGTACCACATAAATGTAATATTGTCGTCATTTCATTGTTATTCTTTTAAGTAAGAAAAATGCATTAATTGTTAGTTTGGTGGGAGAGGGGGGAGGTAGGTTATGTTATTCGTTTTATTTTTAGTTTTAATTATTTTTTGCTTTTTATATGGCAATTTTTAGGAATTTTTAAAAAATAAATTTGCCATATGTTTACGCAACGATATCGTGTTTAGCAATTTTAGGTTTTTCACAGAGATGTGTTAAGGTTATTATATTAATTAAATTTTTTGAACAGGTAAAACTTTTAGTCAAAAACATGGTATTTTCAAAAGAACTAACCTATATTTCTAAAAGATGTCAGTATATAATTTTTTATTTATTTTATGTTCATTAATACGCAAGGAGATATTTCTATAAAGCCTTAAATTGATGTAAATAATCAATTAATTGAATGTGTTTTCAAACCTTCATTCCACTAACAAAGAGTAAGGAATTCCGATAAACAAGACCAGTTATTTAATTATGTATATATTTATATTCTTTACGTCGTGGAAACGCTGTGTATGTTAGGTGTCAAAAGTAAATGGAAATATAATAGTTGGAAGAACTCGTATCATAGAAATTACAAAATAGTATTTAAAAATGTGCACGAGCCATAAAGGGTGAGTTGTAATTAGATGCATATGTAGTGTGCCGGCGAGGGAACTTTCTCACGCGGCAGATGGTAGCTGAAAGCCGAGTGCTGAGGCGAGTAATGAATTCTCGCCGCTTTGTTCCGAGCCGCGCCTCACGTCCACACTTTGTTTACACTGCTTCTTCTCTCTGCGTTTCTGTCGCACTCCGACTTGAGCCCCACATCGCCCAAGACAAGGACGTCAAGGAAAATATATTTTTGTACTTGTTCCACATGAGCGCACGACGAGGGGGTTAGAAAAACGTTCCAGAGTTGAGAAATAGCTGCACCGTGCAGCCGCTCTCCTCCGCCACAAATTGGCAAGAGAAACAACTGGCGGCGGCGAAACGGAAAAGATGCAACGCCGGCCCGAGGAGCCCCCTTAAAACTAATACCTTGTTTTTATTTCTGCCTTAACTGTGCGTTGCTTGGCCGACGCTCTCACTACTCACGCAGGTGTGATCGTGGCACCATCGCGTGCTCACAGCTCCAGTTTTCATACATGTAGCATCAACGGCAGANTACTCACGCAGGTGTGATCGTGGCACCATCGCGTGCTCACAGCTCCAGTTTTCATACATGTAGCATCAACGGCAGAGCCTCCTCTACGCCGGCAAAACAATATTGTCTACTTGCCATCTGCTTGCTATCTATTTGCTTTCTACTTGCCGTCTGCTTGCCGTCTACACGGCATACCTTCAGCTCGCTGAGACTCACCTTCAACGTATAGTGGACCGTGGTTGGCATAGTAGCTGTTGGAGAGACCGCATCCCACCATGGTGAACTGGGTTCGATTCCTGGTGGGGTCGCCCCCATATATTCGCGCGTTGAATTATTGCCGGACGGTGCCTCTTGTCGGCGGGTTATCTCTGAGGTCTCCTGTTTTCCACATTCTTGCATTCCTACGCTGCTCCATATTCAACTCACTTCTCATCATTAGCTCCCAAGATCTCGATGTTAAGAGTCACCCAAACCTCTCCACTCCACGCGATGGCGTGGATCAATCAGGTTTCATACTTCGCAATACAATCGGGAAGTAATCTGACATGGCCTGTAGTAAGGAATCATCGCTTCGTTTTACTGGCGTGGCTTCGGAAAAACACTGGAAACTGTTATGATTATGGCCGGAACGGAATTCAAGCCCAGGTCCCCCATAATGTTAGTGCGTGGCACTTCGCTCGGGACTTAGCAATAGAACACGCAGAGCGAATAATGTTTACTTAATAACTAGGACAGAAAGTTATTAAAATGATAGCATATTTAAAATACTTTGACTGTGGATATGAAACAAGTGAACAAAATAATCTCAAATGGATCAACACGTTTTAAATTGCAGGAGTAGTGAACTTATGTGATATGCATATGTATAAAGTATTTATTCGTAAAGACGTATCTGCTTCTTAACAAATAACGTTGCATTTCTTAAATTCGCTAAGTTACTCGAAGACAATATTGAAATATTTAGTCTATACCCAACACTCCAAGCTGCCTCCCTCCCACTTCCGAAAGTTCGCGCGGTGGCCGACAATACAAAAATGATAAGCTTGGAATACCCCAGAACTACGTGCAGAAAAGTTGATCCGGACGTCCTGAGAAATAATTCAAAAAGTCTTCAAGCTAGTTTTAAGTTATTGTAGACCACGCAATACTTCGTTATTGTGGACTTAATAGTCGCCATAGCTGCCATAAAATTGGTTTCTGTCACTTTTTTCAAATTCAATACCATATTAAGGATATATTTATTTAACTTATAAGACACGAATGCAATATAAATGTGTATTTTAATATGAAGCGCTAACAAAATAAAACGGATTTTCCGTCTGTCCTGCATTTATAAGATTGGTGCTGACTTCTTCAAAAAATATTCTTGTGTTTAATATGATAATTTTCGTTTTTAAATTAAGAAATATAACCACGCAAAATTTTTATTTTCTTGATCGTAAGTCATGCATTAGCAATGTATAAAATAATCGTGATGGAGTGACTTGTCTTTATAATTGTAAACCTGTACTTAATTATCTTTTTAAATACAAACATTAATTTTCAGTTGAATATTTTTGTAGCAGGATGAATTTGAGTGGAACTTACATGTATTGCTGTGTTAAAACTTTACTAGTATTATTAGTTTGTTGAAAATCTTGCGGTCCGTCTCAAATCGGTAACTAAGTGGAAAATGTGGTTTTTAGAGACGTGAATATGCATTTTGGAGAAACAGAAATGAAACTAGATATTTGTACTTCACGCTCATGTGCGAAAACACATGGATGGTGTATATAGTTGTGACATTCCTTAAACACTTTCTCTGAACAAACTGTAGTCATTTATGGAAAATATGAGAGAAGTCCTTATTGAGTTATGAGAGTTTTAATCTCTATATCACAGTAAATAAACCAGGTCACCATCTTCGTTTCCAATATAACGATAAGGAAATGTCCAACGTGGTCCCTGAAGCACAGGAGCTACTCTCGGCCTCCATTGCTAAGCTACAAAGATCATCAGGTTAATTGTCGGATGGGCCTGACTAAAATATTTCTGAGTACCGCATCGATATCCCAAGTATGTTAGGGCCGCCATTTATTATAAATCACCATCTTCTTGGGCATCTTTATACAACCGAGAGTCATAAACTTACTATTGTTAAGGACACAGGTTTTCAAAACTGTTACGTCTGCTGATAAGATTTGTATGGCAGCCAGAATTCAAAAGCCAAACGCATTATTTGAGTGAGTAATTATTCCAAATATTGAGGCTTTGTTCCGTGTTCTTTGTGGAATGTTACATGTGCACTATTCGATCTAACAAAACCAGATACCGCGACTTTTGGAAACGAGTAAATACCATGTGTGCTACTTCTTGAATATGTAACTAGCTTCTTATGTGGTGGTCTCATAACTACGATAATTCGCGGGTGTTAAATTCCATTTGCCTCCATTCTAAAACGTTTTACGATTTCATCTTTACGTATCATACAGCGTAAATGTTACATTTTTTATATTCTAAGTGCCACGATTATGTTTTATTGCGGGCAAAATTTAAATTAACGTATAATTATTTACAAAGTTAGGATATTCTGATTTTGGACTGCACGGAACATGAAAATTATATTGAAAAAAAAAACCACAATTGTTATGCAAAAAGTAAGATTAAAATTCCTATATCAAAGCGTTTTATAAGAATTTTCCCCGTTTATGATTATTGGCATCATGACTAAAACCTACCGAATAAATTTCAAGCCACCAACAGGAAATGGCATGGAAAAACCACAAAATTGAAGGATAAAAATGAGCTCGAGCGATAAAGTAAGCAAGGATGTAATAAATAGGAAAACCATAAAAACAGTATAATTAAAATAAAAAGCATTAAATTCCCTGATGTCGTGGGAGTGGGGAGTGTGATCGAGTGAATGATGAAATAAAACACGCAGTCAACCAAGCGAGTAAGAAGTTCACTTCCATGAAGTTTATACCTAGTTAATAATAAGTAAATGGCGATTGGGAAATGGAAAATAGCACTATAAGATTGCAAAAATTCTCGTTTAGAAGGTCTTATGTGCAAGTGGAAGGTGACTTTCGAAAATACAGCTATGTAAACACTTATAATTTGCTAACCACAATGTGTTACTACGCAAATATAACAATCCCATAAAGAAATGTAAATTAATTTTAATCCTACTAATAATATAAATGCGAAAGTCTGTGTGTGTTTGTTACCACTCATCTCCATAACGGCTGAACGGATTTTAATGAAACTTGATGAGTAGGTAATTTAGGTCCTGGAATAGGACATACGATAACTTAAATCCCGGTAAATTGTACGGTTCCTGTGGAATAACAACAAAGTTTTAATTCTGCAACGGCTAGGAACGTGAGCGACCTCACCTCGATAACGGCTGAACCGATTTTGGTGAAACTTGGTATATAGTAGGTTTGCCAACCCCAAATTTCAAAAACTAGGATTTGAAGTTAGAAAAACCAGGACAATTCAGTTTATAAAGAGGACGCAGTAGTAGATAAGCAATAGTTAAATTAATATGAAGTGAAAATAGGTTAAATGAAATCCAAGTAATAATAATCATATTTGTTAATAAAAGTATTCGAATAAAATTATATGAGATGAAAATGAGTTATTTAAATATAAAACCAACACTTTAGATTTGTAACAAATTCTTTTAACATAGGTTAGTATGTGATAAATTCAAATATTACAAACTTATTTATTGTTATTACATTTTTGAACCAAACCAATTTCCCTCAGTATCTGTGGTTGAGTTAAAAAATAATCATAAAATTGGTTATACTTCATATGTTTGTTATAAATAGTTTTGATGATTGCAGCTACGGTTGTTGACAGTATTTGATTTCTTTCTTTTGACCACTGTAAATTTATGAAAGAAAAGACTCTCTCAACATTGGCGTTATGTCCCGGTATACATAACACATATTCAGTCACTTTCCGTAGTTCTGCATACTGTTCCACGGAAATGAATTGCTTAAAATATACTAGCCACAAGGTTTTTAAGCTGTCGTCTTTGTGAGTAGGATTCAAATTTTTGCTAAAAATTTTTTAATTAACCAACTTGTCAAGTAATTTTTTGTCGTTAATTTCAATGCCGTGTTCTTTTAAAAAGACCAAATATTTTTCAATGTTACTCCAATCTAGTAAATCAGACCCTGTTAGATCAATCCAGTCGAAAACTTTTAGGTCCTCAAATGGTTCAAGCCACATATTTAAATAGTCATTGATTTCATTACAAAAATCTATTATTTTAGTTGAAAATTCGTCCGTTTTCTTTTTGCCGTCATGAAAATTCTTCTTTAAAATTGTTCTTACTCTTAGAGGACAAAAATTGTTTGTTATCCTCTCCTCTAGTAATAAAATAACTCTTCCCAAAATTTTCTTGATTTCAACAACACTGTTTTTCTTTCCACTCTTTCAGTATTTGTGTGAATTATCGCCATTACTTAATGAACGAGGTACAGGTAACCCTCGGCATACCCATTGTTAAAAAACTGCATAATGTACTGTGGAGGTTTATCTAAACTAATAAAGTATTCTTTAAACAGTTCATGGTATTTAAAAAAATTTTCAATTTCTGGAAAAAGGCTTAACCAGCGTGTCTTGGAGTGAGACTGAAGTTGAGTATACCCCATGCCGATACCATTGCAAAACTGTCGCAGTTTTTCTCTTCGAACAGTGAATGTAGAAAAATGATTATAAATTTTTACAATTATTAATTTCACTCTTATGGGCTGAACGTCACATCCGCGATGAACAGCATTATTGAGTACATGAGTAGGACAAACAAGTCCTGTAATGTCTTTGTTTAATTGTTCCTTCAGTTTACAAAACACATTGTTTGTTTCAGCTCTTTCCCTACCACCAAAGTTCGTATTGCAATTATCTCCTGAGAATGCTACACATTTTGGAGCTGATTATTTATTAAACTCACCAAAGTTTCAGCAATTTTATCGGGAACTGTTTCAATGTCTAATATCTGGGAACTTATGCCTTCGCCACGATAATCGAAGTACTGAACCAATACAGGAATTAATTTAGTTTCCCTATGATTGCTAGCGTCACAACAGATACTAACACACGATATTCTTTTCAAGTCATCTGTAATCTTCATTGAAGAATGAGGGCTTAAAACGCCAGTCACAATTGCAGTTGCCCTTTGTTCTGTTGGACGTCATTTCTTTTGCGATTTGTGAATCGCTAAATATAATTTTATTCAGCTGCTACGTACAGTCTGAAGAGTTAAAAGGCATATGGTGACGAATCGTATGGTAAGCTGCAGCCCCTTCAGCAGCGACAGTTTTCTCATTTGTNATACTAACGTATATCTCCTTTAAAATAAATATTTTAGATACGTTATATTCGTGTAGCACTTATTCACTTAGAAGTTAATAACCGAATATCAAGCTGGCTAGCTCTGTATGCCTAATGCAAGGTTACAAAGAGAAAGCACTACGCGACAATAGTAGAGAGAAAGAGATATCTCAGAGCGTTACGTCTTTGTTTTAAAACAGTGCGGGCAGCGTGAACACTCGAGCCGTGTGGCCACCCGTAACATAAGGACTGCAAAAGTGGTGCGCGAATTTTAAAATACATGACCATACCAGGGCGCTTTAAAGCCCAGGACGCTGCTTAAGAACTATCCAGGACACACCAGGACACTCCGAAAACCCGGACATATCCTGGGATAACAGGACGGTTGGCAACCCTAGTATATAGGTACTTTAGGTCCTGGAATAAGACATAGGATGCGTTTTATATGGCTCCTGTGGAATAACAACAAAAAATAATTCTGCAATGACTGGCAACCTGACGAAATATTTTTTTTCTCTGGTGCCAGAGTTTATACGGCCGCCCAAGGACCTCTTACATGGCTTAACAATTGCTATCAATCGATAAGACCCAGAAACGTATATTTGACGTGCTGTCCAAAGCCCGAAAGCACTCAAATGTTATACCCCTAAACGGTCACCCATCCAAATGTGTGCCGCTGTGAACGTTTCGTAACTTTGGTGATCGATTAAGATTCCTCAGCCAAGCGTAAAAAATAGTACCTAGGTACACTTTTTTCTAAAGCTACAACTTTATGAAAGTCACGTTTTGATTTTCATACAGCTTCGCTGGAAAGCGGAAATGTGGTAACTACGCGATAGTTGCACAGATACACTCCAAAAACCATACCCTACTTCTTGGCTATCGTGTTAAAATTATTTCCTTTCTTTTGGGTTGCCCTATCCAGTTAAAAACCTATGTCAACATAGCATAATTATATAGTTTTCTTTTAACATACATTAATTGTCTTTTCCCAATCTATTTAATAGCGTATCCCTGTAAAACTCAATTGTCCTCGGGCGGAGCCGGACCGGTTCGCTAGTATTTACTATATTTGAAAAAAAAAAAAAAAATGGGCCGTACGAGCGATGGACACCCTGATTGTTGCAGACAATGTGTCACTTTGAACATAAAATAGATGAATTAAATTAATGTAAACAGCGAATATAACAGATAATCGAAAAAACAACTTCATCTCGATAAACACCTTACTTCAGAATGGGGATGTCTATGTAGCGAATCCATACTTTCACACAGTGCCGTTGACAGTCTGGCGCTCAGAGAATGAACTACGAACTTAATTTACGATATCACAGTGTCTTCAGACAGCTGGCGTGAGGTTAAACTTGATATCTCTTTTTTTTATCTGTTTCTTGTTTGTGTAGAACCAATTGTAGACTGGAGCACGCTAATGGAAGTAAGGGTGTAAAAATGTAATTCAATATAAGCTTGATCATTTTTGTGGGGACAGGCACAAAATTTACATTGGTTTGTCCCACCAAGATTGCAAAATCGGTGCAAATACGCGGTTCCTGGTAGACAGCGAGTGAGCACAATAATAATACTTGCTGTTATGAATTCGGCTATAGAATCAAGGGCACTGATAAGCGACAGCTGGAAATATAATGCATAGCGTCAAACACATGCGCTTTTTATGAGATTATTTTTGGGAAGCGTAATTTATATCTAGTCTGAGTACATACATTAAAATTCACAAGTATAAACTTATCGACTGGTTTTCGAAGAGTAACATGAATGTGATGAAAATGGTTTAACATTGATTGGAAAATTTTCCCTTATATCTGCTGATAGCCTCAGCTTTTGCTGGAGGTCGATAGAGCTAATGCGATGCCTACAACAACCCGAATTTTTCGCGAGCTGACGGAGAACGATCTCGCGCTAATCTCAAAGCGATTTATGCTATTTTGATTGGTATTTCCCTCCCAACCTTTAAATCAGGCAAATTTTCACAGTTTTATTACAGTGTCAATATATAATCTTTGTTCATGTTCTAGTGTCGTAATTCCTCAGATCCAACTTGTAGCTGTTCGAGGGCTGCCATCCCCGATTTCGGCATTTCCCGAGGAATCGAGGACATATGGTGCTCCCAGTCGATCGTACTCCACCCTTCTGGTAGGCATGTGGTTCATTGGTGGAGCGGTTGGACATTGAAAACGCACTAGTGCAATGGCAAATAAGTAAGAGCACGGGCTGATCGGGTTGGCACCACCAGAGGTTTTCTCTGGTGTACCGATCTCTAGAGGTTGGACTCGTGCTGGCAGTGGTTAACTCCGTATGCTGGAGGAGGTCTGGAGAGATTCCTCCTCTCAAAGAAAGACAGGGCGGTGAGTAGGATTGCCAGCTCTCGAAGGAACCAATCCGAGAGATTTGAACAGTTCGCTGAGAAGGGGGGAGGGGGGAATATTGAATGAAATTTGCTAATATTTGTTAATTTTTATTGTTAAATTTATATTTACATCGCTTTCGAGAAGCACGTAATATTTGTCTGTTTTTTAGGACATAATCATAAAAAGTTTTACAAGAAAAATTAAAATTTTGTAATATTTGTAACTCAGCTTTTACTAAAGATATGTTCATTCTGTTTCTTTCCTTGCTCCACACTTGTTCCATCGTACTGAATACGCGTTCACAAGAAGCATTAGAGACAGGAATGGAAAGAACCAACGTAACAAGTTTCTTCAATTCTGGACAGGAATTTCTTTCATTTGATTTCGCAAAGAAGTCAACCCAGCGTAAATCAACTCGATTATCTTCAATGAGATGTGGTTGCATTTCACGGAGAATTCCAACTTCATCGTATAGTTTGTCAGTATCTAAATAAATTTTTAAAAGTTCTTGCAGTCTGATAATTCCTTCCCATGTAATCGGTTCTTTCAGTGATAAAATCTTCATTGCTTGGTATTCCGGGTCTTTAAAGTTATACCATTTTTGTAAATAATTTAAACAATACGTGAAAAACTTATTGACTTCAGTTTTAAATTTAGTTTTTTGAGGATCATTGAACTGCTTTATTAACTCCATGGCAGATTTACCATCAAATTTATCGGTCTGTCTGTTTTGTAGCTTGGTTTTCAAATCAATCATTATGTCATACATTTCAGTGCTTGTTACTCTGTCGGCTTCCAGTAATTTAATGGTGTTCTGAAAGATTTGCATTATATTTTGCATAAAATATAGAACACATAAGACTGTATTTGTTTCTGAATCACTGGCAAAAAAATTTTGCCATATAAATGCAGAGCAATTATCTTCNTAAAATATAGAACACATAAGACTGTATTTGTTTCTGAATCACTGGAAAAAAAATTTTGCCATATAAATGCAGAGCAATTATCTTCCCCTAGCGACTTTAAATAGCCTATTAAAGCTGGCCACAGCGATATAATTCTGTCTATGGCAGGAAGTAACGATAAC
>NQII01014458.1:0-16630 GCA_002778355.1 Clitarchus hookeri | reverse complement strand
TGCATAATATATGCCAACACACTTAAAAAATTTTCCAGCCATTTTGTAAGAAAGCACTACATTAATAAATAAAGTTTTTATGTCATCTCTCTGTATAAAATATAACGAGTCCTACTAAATTTGTAAAAACAATAAGTACTGCGGAAGTTGATGTAAATGGATGTGTTTAAGTTATGCCAAAGACTTATTTTCAAAATGGTGCCCATATAGTCATTTAAGCTAAGGATTTTATATCGTCGAAAACCATGTAATCAATTCCAACTTAACTTTGTCAGCTGACAGTAGATATTACAAACTATCTACACGAAGCATCTTTAGTCCACCATATTGTAAGATAATGCTACATCATTAAATTAATTTTTGTCATATATCTATAAACAATTGACCGATTCCTATTTAATTTGGTAAGCAAGTAGTACTGCGGCCGATAATGTAATATTGCTTGTTTTAAAAATGTCAGACACTTTTTTCTAAATGGCGGCCAAATAGGCATATTAGCTAGAATGATTTATTGTCATTACCACATAATTCTAACTTAACTTTGTATGTTGGCAATTTTGTACGATAGCGCCACACGAATAAAATTTCATTTCTTGGGAAGCAATTGACCTATTCCTATATAATTTGACAAACAAGCGGTTGTCCAACATGTGATGTAAAAAAGGTATGTTTTAGTACATCAGGCTCTTACATATTAGCTTAGAATGCTATATTGTCGAGACCAGTAATCAATTCCAACTTATCTGTCTATGCTGTTAGTAGATATTACAACAATAAACTGTATTTACACGAAGCATATGTTGTCCGCCATTTTGCATTATAGTACCATATTGATAAATAATTTTTTCGTCATATCTTTGGAAAGAATTGACTGACTGGTTCTTACCAAATTTGGAAAACAAAACTGTCCATATAAATATTTTCGTTTTGTATGTTATATCACCGAAATAATGTAATTAATGCCAATGAATCATTGTATGCTGGCTGTATATATTTTAACCATGAAATGTTTCCACACAAAATTTCTTTTGTCCGCCATTTTGTAAAAGAGTATCGCTTGAACAATTAAAATTACATAGCATTTCCGAAAAACAACCGACTTCTACCAAATTTGGCAAATAAGAAGCACCATGGCAGGCCATGTAAACTGGTGAAACTAAGAGAGGGTCAGACACACATATTTTCAAAATGGCGGCTACATAAAAATTTAGCTCAGAATTTTTTATCTTCGTAACTAAAAAAAATGTCTGTTTAACTTTATATGCTGACAGTATCAATTAGGATTATATCCATCAAAATTGTCTATGCAAAGCCTCATTTCTATTCATTTTGTAAGATAGCCCCACATGAAATCATAACATTGGTATGTCGTATCTCGGGAAACCTTCAAATGATTTCTTTCAAATTTGGCGAAGTAGTACTTGCGGTAGGCCATATTACTTTATGTGTTTTAAGTGTGAAGTGTGGATGTATCATATTTTCCGAACTGCGCATATACCGACATTTTAGCTTAGTGTGCTATATCTAAGAAACTATGTAACAGATTTACAATTAACTTTATAAATTGTATCTATGAAAAACATTGAATGGGATAATACATTAACTTCTTGTCCTCCATTTATGAAGATTGTCATAATAACAATGTACGTTTTATGCCATATCTCGAGGACCAATCAAACGATTCATACAACAATTTCACGAAGTATTGCTACAGTAGGGTAAGTAAATTAATATGTGTTATGAGCAGCCGGCATGTGTTAATGGGGTTTATATAAATAATGAAGCTTTATTTGTTCTATAAATGGAACGTTTCACAAAATTCAACCAAATTTTGTACGCAAACAGTAATAATTTGAAGCAATATTTATTCATAGAGATATCCTCTTTTGCAGGATTTTTAAAAATATAATTTCAGGTGAGTGAATGGAACATTGTGCCTTATTTCCGGGAAAGTTTAACCAATTTCCACCAACATTTGCATAACTACAGAAGGTCATGTAATGTTACGTGATTTAAATAGGCCCAGACATTGATTATCAAAATGGCGGCCATATAAATATCCACATATGTTTGGCATATCTATTTAACAATATAACCAAATTCAATCAAACCTTTATGCTGACAGTATATATTAGAAAAATCGTATACATAAACCATTTTAGGCAGTTTTTATCAGATATCCCTGTTTTAAAAACACTATAAAAATTTATGCCATATCTCGGAGATCAATCAACCGATTTCCACCAAATTTTTCACTCAAGTGGCGTTATGGTAGGTTATGTAAACTTTTGTGCTTTTGCTGGCTCAGGCATTTATTTTCAAAATAATGACCTTGTAAATATTTTATGTTAGCGAACCCTATTATTCAAAACATTAGAATGATTACATCCGAGGTCGAAGCTCCGTACCTCTGTGATGCAGTTGATGGCATGCTAACTAAATTTTTTGAGTTTTTCTGAATTAGAATTCCAGTTAAGTCACTCGTGTATTTTAATTAACTTGATACTGTTTTACATAGTTCTGTTTTCATCTCTAATGATATTGCAGTCAATGAGACGCCATTTAAGATTTCAATAATGTCACTTAAATTTATTTGCAGTTATGTAGAGAAAAGTACGTTCAATATATATCAGTAAATCCTTGTTTATTGTGCTGTTAAAGTATAATAATATATATAATTTTTAATATATCATATTTAGTGTATAATTAATGAAAATGTAGTAAAATTTTGAAGAAAACAAATGACAAAATGTGGTTAAATGTACTTTGAACTTATGGTTTTTTGGCCTGGGGGAATGTTTTTTTTGTAATAAGTGCAGAGGCAAATGACTACAATATCCGCATATCACTGGATATTTCACTCCAGTTTTCTTACAGCTACATGTCCTGAGCGTGAAAATGTAAGGCATTTACATGAAATTTTGTCAAGTTCATTATGTACTACCCGATTCGGTGTGACTTTACTGCCTCTGTCTGTGTTGACAACAATTCTTCCCCCCTTCTCCATTACTGAACTTGGTGATATGTTCAAAAACAGTAATATTGGAGACGAGCTTCTATCTTACTGAAAGAAGAAATAGTCAAAAACATTTTCGGTGATTTTTTAAAAGATTTATTCCATACAGCTTCGGAATACATTACTTTTTACTGGCCTCGTAGAGTTCAAACACAAATTTGCCTCCACCCATAGTAATATATCCATGTTTATCAGAAACATTAAAAACAAAGCAGCTTCTGGTAACACTCCAGAGGCTGAATAAATTTTGCACTACAAATTTATGCTATATGTGATAATGAATTTCTTCATAGCTTAGTTATAATCATTTTGTAAAGCCACAGTGCAAAGTTAAATAGTAATATTGCTTCCTTTCCTCAAACATTCGCTGCTCTTGAATATTTCTGTTTTCGAACATATCTGTAAGTAGAGAAATTTATTAGAAACTTATAGTCTACCACAGTCTGGAGCTGGAAAGTCATCTCTAATGGCCCTCAGATAAAACATATGCAATTCCAGTATTTATCATATTGAATGCATATACCTTAAAAGTTGCACAAAAAGTACATTTAGTTATAAGAAATCTAGACTAAAATGCTCACTGACCTGCAAACGACGTAGTGTACTCTCTTGCTTTATGACACTCTCGAGAACAAAAAGAACGTAATGATCCTGTTGATTAGCATTTATGAGAATTTTTCTTTCTACGTACATACCAATAACCCCTTTCCACAAGAAACAACTAATGAACCTACTTTGCTCTACATGGGTGCAAATAATTTTAATGAAGTTCTTATATATTATGCTTAGGTGGTAGGTAGGCCTTGACGTCTCGTTGACAGCAATATCGTTAGAGATGAAACAAGAAACATACACAAGAGTAGTGAGATAATTTGAAATACACACGTGCCTTATGCCGACCTCCGTGGCGCAGTCGGTTGGTGCGCCACCGGTCTGGGGTGCGCGATGCTCTGTGTTCGAATCCTAGGTAAGGCATGGATATAAGTTTAAGTTAGGTTACAATTTAGTTTATAAGCAGTCCCCTGATACGCCTTCAGGCATAACGCCAGGAGACGTTAATACGCTCTTTCCAATTCCAACACATGCCTTACCCCGGACTCCAATNTTAGGTTACAAGTTAGTTTATAAGCAGTCCCCTGATACGCCTTCAGGCATAACGCCAGGAGACGTTAATACGCTCTTTCCAATTCCAACACATGCCTTACCCCGGACTCCAATCCAGAAATCCTAGTACCATAAGTGATAGTGCAATCAACTTAATTACGGAGGAATGATTCGGCGCATCAACTTCGCATTTAATTAGTTTAATGCTTTGAATGATAGGGTTTACTGACCTGATTACCGTCATTTTGAAAATATGTATCTGAGCCACTTAAATCATGTAAGATTACATCGCTTTCTGTAGCGCTAATAGCCTACCGTAGCGCTACTTGCGTGAAGAATTTTACGTGAAAAAAGGGGGGGGGGGATCAGTTGATTGGCCCCTGAGGTATGGCATAAAAATTGTAGTTTATCGGGCGCTATCTTACAAAAACTGCCTTTAAAAAGAGGTTTTGTATACGATGCTTCTTATAGATACTCTCAGCATAGAAAGATAAGTTGCATTTGGTTAAACTGTTTAATAGATGTGACAAAATTATCAAAATATTTATGTGTCAGCAATTTTGAAAATCATGTCTTACTCACTTAAATAATCTAAGTTGAAATTGATTTCTGTATCACATATGGTGTGCAAAATTTGGTGGAAATTTAATACATTGTTTCTGAAATATGGCAAAAAGGTTAAATTTTCTTACCTGGCACTATTATTCTAAAAGAACAACTAAAGAGGATCTCTGTACTCATTATTCATGCTTCTAATGAATACCTTAATCATACAAAGTTGGGTTGAATCGTTTAATATACTCAACTTACTAACATAATTTATATTAACACAATTAAAAAAGGCCTGCCGCATCAAAAACATGTTTGCATATAGGATGTTTAGGGTAAAGTGAGCACTTTTTAGGCCCTAGTTACTTTTTATTTTTGCCATTTTATCCTTTAAACACCTTTTTAAATAACTATTGCCATACAAATAATAAACACAGTGTGTAAATTACACTTCACTCTGAGGTTAACATCTAAGGCTAAAATAAATTGACTATTATACCAAATGAGAGCGCTTTCAAAAGTGCTCACATTACTGCGAGTAGCTTTTTTTTTCTTCCATTTTGTGTACAATTTGGTGGGAATACGTTGATTGGTCCTCGAGATATGGCATAAAACCTCAATTATTTTTATGTGACGGTCTTTACAAATAGAGAACGAAAATATTTTATATTAGCACATTTGACGATTGGCATAGATACTGGCAGTAATCAAAGTTAAGTTAAAATCCGTTACCTAGTTTCATAGATGTAGCACACTAAGCTATAATGTTTTTATAGTTGTGAAAATATTGAAATTCTGAAAAAAAATCTATGCTTAAAATAAAAATGCAGGCTAGGCACTGAAAGAGTATGTCATACTTTGTTTATCCACGAAGTGTTAATTTTTTTAATGTTTTGGAAACTATTTGTCATTACTTGCGAATTTTTAATATTAAGCCTCATTCCCGAAGGAAATCAAGGCATATGAGATCATTTTCCTGTCTGTGTGTGCGTGTGTATGTGTCTGCGTAGGTGTTTGTGTGTGAGTATACTGTTATAAAAAGTGTACGTAAAATTACGTAGAGCACCGGTTGTAAATTATCCAGATATCTTCCTGAATATACGGATTCTTCGTTATTTCCAATAATGTTCTCTCCATAAATTTCACAGAAATTCTGTGACTTCACAAAACGTGTCCATAAACTTGCAAGTTTTTTCTTTTAACTGCTATTTATACAAAGGGGTAACCAAAAAAAAGTTTTACTTTCGGTATGTGGGTGTTTCACTGTGTATAAAAATTACTGTAAAACAGTTGAATAATTTTTTCGGTACCGCGATTTGAACTCGGGAAAAAAAATTTTCATGCCAACTCATTACCCACTCACCTACCACGCTTTATCAAGAAGAAATATTGTAAACTAGCGAATCAGCCTGGCTTCACCCGATAACAATTTAGTTTTTACAGCGATACTTTAAAAGACCTAAATAGTTACTGTGGGTCTTCCTTAAAATATAAACATATGCTAGCCAGGACTTTTCTGTAGACCGTTTTGAGAGTACAATTCTGTAGTACATTAATTTGATGTATCTCTTATGGTTTAGTCAGCGCAAGCCATGCAAGCGCCCTAAAACCGGTTTTTTTCTGACTTGATTACAAACGGTTCGAAATTTATCTATTATTATGACAATAAATATAAATTAATTATACATCAAAATCTTTCTCAATAGATCTCTAAATGATGTTGAAAACCACATCAAAATCCATCCACTAGTTTAGAAGTACTCAGCGAATACACATGCAGACGCGGATAAGCGACTTTGTTTTATACTATTCAGAGACTAGAGACTAGAGATAAGGGGGACATACAGAACTATGTATGTACACCTCTCAGTCATGTTAGGATGATTGCGAGTTTGTTATATTATTTCAGTTTTACAGACAGGGATAAGAAAATAAGTTTTTTTTTTCGTAATGTATTCCGCTGTGTATAACAGAGAAATTAAACAAAGTTTAAATATTTTGTCCTGTAGTGGGATTGTAACACGAATCGACAACTTAACACTCAATAACTGGAACCACTGACATAGCACAGGATATCCACTTGATATCCCAATTACATCCACAATATCTTAAAGCCATCTACATAAGTCCTGAAGTGAATCCCTTCAGGAAATCCGTTGGATATTTAGTAGCAGATATCGGTTCGTACCACTTCCCGGATATCAATTATATGCTACAAAACCTCCAATGGCTATTACTTATGGTAAATTTTTTAAATCTAATGATGTCTATAAGATATCCACAGTTTCGATATCCTTGTGTGGATATTGGGCGGACATTTGGATATCTTTTGGCAGTCTTTTGGATGCAAGTTTGCTATTCCTGGATGTCCCTGGGTATCCAGAACTTCCGTGGAGACATACATTAAATATTCTTTGGATGCCTGTGTACTATATGGGAACTCACCTATCACACTATTGCATAAAGTACTGCATTTCGTAAATGTTGATTTTACACGAAAGTGACGAACGCGCCTCTCATAGTTTCAAGTCGTGCTAGAGCGCTAACTATGTGGTTTTAATTGCGATTTATGAAACGAGGTATTGTTTTATTTTTGTTGTGTGTGTATTTCACTGTGTATAAAGAAGATTTTGTCCTGTAGCGGAATTTGAAAAAGGATTGGCACTCCATGAGCAGTTTGCCACTCACGTACTACTATTTCACAAGAAGTAGTATTCTGAAGATGGAATTTTATACGTTTCAAGTATCATCAGTATTTTTCGTGTCTCGAAGCTATAAGAATACGAACAGCTTCCGTATTTTATATTTACGGAGCTAATTTCCGTTATTCATCATCACGGAGTGCCTTTCCGTAAAATAACTCTACATCTCCGTAAATATTTCTGTAAATCTACAGACATTTCAAAGAGTGTATGCCCCTAAAATCTTTTGAACGCGTGAACCGAATATCATGAAACTCAGTACTTATATAGTACTTTATAAGTACATCTGACATTTAGCCTATAGTTTTAAACCACGCAAGGCGCTTACTTTAAAAATGGAGGTCATTTGAACATTTATGGTACTCTGTAGTGTCTCAGGAACCATTCAATGGATTTAAACTAAATTTTGTATTTTAGCAGTGTATCATGTATGTATTAAATTTAGTGATAAATATCGTTTTTGTTTGCCATTTTGGAAAATATCACCACATGAAGGAAAAAAAAAGCTTTTACAGTATAGCATGAAAACAGCTCAACCGATTATCGACAAATTTGGTAAGTAACTAATACTGTGGTAGGCCACGTAAACCTATGAAATTGTGATTGATTATGCACATATTTAAAAATGGTGGTTATGCTAATATGTTAGTTTTATTTTGTATATCTACTGTACTGTTTGGCCAATTTTGACCAATTCTTTTTATGCTGAAATAATTTAATAGAAGCATAGTACATTCCAATAAATAACCACTTTTGTTTGCCATTTTGTAAGATAATGCCACATGAAGAAATTCAGTGTTTATGTCATATCTCGGGAAACAAATGATTGATTTCTACCAAATTTCGCAACAGAATATTAGTGTGGCAGGTGGTGTAAACTGACATATTTTTAATGAGTTAGACATTTATTTTCAAAAAAATATTTTTTTATGTCATATATCCGTAAAATCCAACATATTTCTACCAAATTTGGCAAACATGTAGCACTACCACCCGTCATATAAACTATTATGATTTGAGTAAGTAAGGCACTTATTTACAAAATGGCGACCATATATACATTTTAGCTTAGAATGCTATATCTACGAAACTACGAAACATATTTCTTCTTAGCTTTATATGCTAGCAGTATCTATTAAAACGATTGAATATATTTATACAGAGCTTCATTACTCCACCATTTTGCAAGAATGCCCCACATGAAAAAATACACTTTCATGTCATATCTAGTGAAACAATCAACGATTCATACTAAACTTGGTAAACACTTTTACTATGGTAGGCCACATTAATTTATACGTTCAAACTGAGCCAGACTCTTATTTTCGAATGGCGACAATATAAACCTTTTAGTTTATTATGATATGCCTACAAAACTATGTAACCGATTACCTATTTATACTGGCAGTGTCCATTACAATCATCGAACATTCTATTACAAATCCTTTTTAATTCCACTTATGAAGATCGTCACTTCCAAAATATTGATGTTTTATGCCATATATCTAGGACAAGTCTTGCGATTTCTATCCAATTTTAGCTTAAGAAGTGTTACAGAAATGCACGTAAACTTATATTTTTGGTATGTTATATCGATTAAATAATTTAAAAAAAATCAACAAAATTCTGTGTACCCTATCAGTATTCATTAGAAGCATCAATTATGCGTACAGACATCCTCTTTTGCAGACCTTTTTGAAAAATACTTACAGGTGATAAAAAAAAACATTTGGCCTTATTTCCGAAAATATTCAACTTATTTCCAACAAATTTTGCACACTTGTAGTGCTACAAATGGCCATGAAAACTTCCAGTATTTAAGTGGGGTCAGAATTCTTATTTAAAAATGGCGGTCATTTAAATAATCTTGAAAAGTTGGTTATATATTAAACAATTTAACCGAATTCTACCAAACTTTGTATACTGACCTTATTTATTACAAACCCTATAAACAGAATTTCTTTAAGCACTCTTTGTTCGATATGCCAAATGAGAAAATACATTTTTAATGCCATTTCTTGGGAACCCATCAACCATTTTCCACCCGATTCCTCGGCACTGTAGTAGTCTATGAGAACTTAATTGATTTAAGTGGCTCAGCCACTTACTTTAAAAATGATGGCCCAGAAAATATTTCAGTTTGGTAAACCCTGTCTACCAAAACATTTGACTGAAATTATCCGAAGTTTATGATCCGAATTCTACCTCTATAAACAAGCTGATTGCTCACTAGCTTATATTTCATAGTTTTCTGGGTTCGAGTCCAAGGTAAGGCACATGTAAATTTGTAATTGTCTCACTATTTTTGCATATATTTCTGGTTCCATCGCTAATTATATTGCTTTAAACGAGTGTCAAGGCCTACCTACAATCTAAGCTTAAAAGAACATCATTAAAAACCATTGGCACCCATGCAGAGAAGGTAGGATCATTTGTTATATCAGTAACTTCTTGTTTACCCTATTCTCATAAAATTACAGGTACTTTAATTTAAAATATGGACATAAGTGGCTATTTCAGTACTTTACCTTGATATATTTAAAAATGTGCGATACAAAATTGGATACTGTTTTCATTCGAAAGCTCATAAAAGGCGAGGCAACTCCTTCGCATGTTAGCGTATTTGGAACGAAGTTCGCTAATGATAATTATTTGTAAAAAAATTTTTTTATGAGCCAAGTAGTAAGTGGCCAGTTGCTGATTCAGGCATAAACGGGACCCCAGACCAGAGTCGGAGCTGAACGTCTGCCATGTTGTGATGTTACCCGACCACCAAATTTTCCCTCATAAATCCACCTCTCAAAATCAGGAATTGGGTATCAACTTTCTCTGAAAATGACCAAGAGTGACTCAAGAATCTTCAATGCATGAATCAAAATGCCATCCAATCAGGAAGTGGAATAAAGGCTCTGAGTCAAACCCAGCAGAATAGGAGGAACGTAGAACATATTTATTTACATTGTTGACCCCGACCATCGTGCTGGATATTCATGACCTTAACCCCAAATGACTTTGAAACCGATAAATTAAGGAAAATCACATACATATGTGAAAAATTGGGAAAAAATTATGTTAAGGAATTTGAACATTATGTTTGATTTACATGACTTTGACGTCTTGCCATTGATCTTTACCTCTGTATGACATTCAACACAAAATGTCCCAAAAATACGAAAAATTCCGAAAGTTTTGAAAATACATAAAAATTAAAAAAATTATAAAAATTAAAAAAACATCGGAAATAAACTTCTAAAGACTTATATGCAGGAGTTCTGGGGTTCGAAACAAAGATTGTGGAATGCGCAACCTCCCAGCACAAAGACCAACAGTCGACTGATCCCCACCATTATCTTTTCATTGGTTAATACATAACACCCCTTCCCCTTCTATTATTAACCCATAGCTGCCCCCTTCACCCTTGTCACATATTTTGTGGCTTCTTTCTAACATCTCATTGGATTTACAGCACAACCTCGTTATCCGGTACCTAAAAATTCTTATTGGCTTTTCTCGACCCTCTCTCTGTCCATGCCTCCACAATCACTGCAAATTTGTGTTGGCTGTTTAAATGCCACCATTTCCCTCTCCACCTATCGGATATTTTATTGGTTTTACATAGCACTCGACACACTCCCATTTGTCTCTCTCTCACCATTTACTCACACCTCCCCTCTCTGCAATTAATTTAGTCTGTTCTTTATTGAGTATTTATACTGCCCCCCTCACAACCTCAGCTATAGTCCGACCATATATTCACCCTTGCTCAATCCCGTACCACTACCGTCCATTTTTTAAAGTATTTTCATTTAGAGCATGGCAGTAGGGAAATTAGTTAAAATGACAAAAGTCGCCCAACCTCACAGTTCCTCATCTGATGTGAGAGGTGAAGGATCACTTTCTCTTTCCCCATCTTTTTAGCATTCAGTCTGGTAAGTTATTTTATGTTCGATTATTCAATTACAACAGATCGCGGAGTATTATCGGGCATGCTCGTAATAACACATATAAATTCCAAACAAATAAAAAAATCTGCTGATGTTTTGAGTACCTCTTTGTACCAGTATGCCTTCGCACATACACTTTTCCTAATTAAATATGGTACTGGAAACTCACATCTTTTTAAAATTTATGTATCCAACATAGATCTAATTTGCAAATGCGATACTAAGGGATCCATACTGCTTTTGTGATGTATCGTTTGTATTCAGCCAACATGCTCGAAAACTAGAAACGATTGGTCATGTACGGATTACAAATCATGTACCACGTGAGAGAAATGCCGCGAAAACCCTTTCTTTATAAATCTTTAACCCGCAGAGTCATACTATACTACCTTAGGCTGCAGATCCTTCACTCGCCAAAATGTGCCATATAGCATCTCCATCACCATTCTAAGCAATTACTTAAGATAACATACAATCATCATGCGAACGATCATTGTGCCCCATGATCGTAGCAGTTTCTAGGATGAATAATGTAAAATACAGCCTGGAAACCGAAAATGTATTCCATCAGAGTCTGAAAGACATACGGCGCCCAAAACGAGAGGAGGTCATCTAAGGATATTTGAACATTTGTAGCCCGAATGGAGGAAAAATTGCTGTTAGCTCTCCGCATGATGATGCCACCAATTAAATTTAATGTATTGCCCAAATGCAATTTAGATAAACTGTCATTATTTAACAAAATGCATGGAAAGGAAGGCATTTGAAACAAAAAGTTCAGCAGTTTATGATGCCAGATATATCGAAAACACTGTTTAAATCCTGTATGGGAGAAATACGTCACGAGAAAGAATTGTAAAAGAACTTATTTCAAGGGTAAATATAAACGAAAAATGAATTACATAGTTCCTCACAATAACAAGCTTGCCTCCTTCGGAAAATAATAATTTTTTTTTATATTCACAGGAATTTTTTTTTGCAATGCACATATGCCATATGTGGCTCTTATTAAATTAATCATGGAATAAATATAAAAAATAGATTAAAAAACACCACTCCACCCCTCATTATGTGATATGCACATTGGCGACCACGAGCACTGCCACACTATGGCATACAGTAGATGCTCATCATTAAAAACATTTACTCCGAAGTATAAAGTCAGTACACTTAAAATACACTCGTTTGCCAAATAACGTATTATCCGGTTGGTGCCATCTCAGGGACATTGTAAATATTGTACCGCACCAACACTTGCAGATTAATTTTGTATGATGTCGGACGACCTGTAGATGGAAACAGGTGTCGATATCGTCGGGCATGGGGGCATATAGATGCCGGATGATCTCCCGAGGAACAACCTGCCACAGCTGGCATAACAGACCCTTAAAATCCAAAATAATTGCCGCTGGCCGAAGTTGCCATTCAATCTGGTCACAAAATTTTCGATGGGCGAGTAGTCTGGGGACCTTGCTTGTGGATTGGAGACGAGTGATGTTCAGCAACGAATTACGTTTCTGTCTGGATACAGACGATCGCCGAATTCGAGTCTGGATGGAGGTGTCCTGGCCAGCACCATGATCCACACTTCATTGCAGAGCGGCACACCAAACCAACAACAGATGTTATGGTTTGGGGTGCAATGTCAACGATTCCCGTACACCAATGATGGCGATTGAAAAACCCAGATGGTGCTGTGATACATCAAGTACTAAAGTTATAGAGGTGTGTGGGATCAGAATTAAAAGAAAAACAATGAAGAGCAGGCAGAACTGATTGGCAGGAAGTGAGGGGGTTGCCTTGAGAAGGGATGAACAAGAGGGGGAGCGGAGAGGAGTGAGTAAAATGTGAGAGAGTGTCAAGTGTGAGGGGTTAAGGTGAGGTGTAAAACTAATATAATGTCTGATATGGTGGAGGGAGGAAATAGGAACAATTTAACTGCTAATACAAGTTGCATACTTGCAACAGGGGTGTCATGGATAGGGGGCTGTGAGAGTCAATAAAAAATTGGGCTGGGGGAGGGTGCGTGACATAATTCCGATGAGATATTAGAGGGTGGCCAGTAAAAATGTGTGTTGGGGGTGAAGGGGGTCGAGCTATGGGTGTGTAATAGGAAGGTGAAGGTTGTTAAAGAATGAAAAAAAAAAAGTAATTGTGAGGTTAGTAAACTGTTTGTCTTCATGCTAGAAGATGGTGAGCTCCGATATATTTGTTTCAAACCCCAGACCTATTTAACTATGTTTTCCAGCATTTTTTTGAATTTTTTGGCAAATTTTAGCATTTTTAAAAACATTTTTTAGATATTTCCCATTTTTGTGATGCTTTTTTTTAAAGGTTTAACGTCACCCAGAGCTCATGCATGATCACTGGCATGGGGTCAAGTCAAGGTTACATAAATAAAGCATGGCTGCCTGGGCCAGTAAAAAATTTCCTCTTACAATTTTTTTGTAATTTTTTCATGCATTGTAGTTTATTCGGGGTCAATGTCACCGAAATCGAGCATGATGGTTGTGTTTCAAACATAAACAAATATGGTCGACATCCCTCCTGTTGTGCTGGGATTGAATCGGAAACTTTAGTTCATTTTCTGATCTGGGGACTCTTTGACTCATGAATCGAAGAGTCTAGAGTCTCCCTTCGTAATTTTAAGTGAAACTCGAAACCATACTGCTGATTTTAGGTAATTTTGGTGGATTTTTGAGGAAAATTTTGGCTGACAGGGTGACGTCGTAACATAATGGGCAGAGAGCTCTGACTCGAGTCACAGGCCCCTTTATGCATGAATCGGCATTTCGCTACTACAGAGGCATATTAGCAAGATAATTCGTTATAAGTAATTTTTATCACATTTTTTGTAATATTGTAGCTGGTGGTAGATAGATGCTAAATTAGTAACTTTTGAAGGGACTTTAATTAAAGTGTAAAATTTGTTCCAACTTTCCTCGATTTTTAGCCTACTTTCCAAAGGAAAGAAGTGCTTATGTGTGTGTATTGATGTGTGTGTCTGCACGTGTGTGTGTCCCCTCCCACCCTTTTCAATATTTGAATTCTTCATCCGAATTTCACCAAACTTGCTATACATATAAAACTTAGTAAGGACACGTGACTTTTTTAGTTGCCGGCCACGCCGGGCCATTACTTAAAAAATGGCGGCTATTTTAAAGTTTTGGTTTATATATCATATCTCGGAACCATTCAACCTATTTAAACAAAATTTTGTATGCTAGCAGAGCACTGTATAAGCATTAATGTTGTTGGTCTGCCATTTTGTAAGATACCACCAATTGAAAAATAAATTTTTTTACATTAAATCTAGAAAACAATTCAAACAATTCTCATCCAATTTGGCATGTAAGCTATACTATGTTGGGCCATGTAAACATAAGTTATTGAACTTTTTTAGTTACTTATTTCCAAAATGGCGATCATACAAATGTTTTAAGTTTATTTGGCATATCTTACATACCATTCAACCAATTTCAGCCAAATTTTGTATACTGGAAGTATGTATTACAATATTAATATATACCAACAAATAGCTACTTTTGTCGGCCATTTTGGAAGATAGCACCGTTCGAATAAATACAGTAATTCTATTAAAACTTGGTAAATAATTAACCGAATATTACCAAATTTGGCAAACAATTAGTACTAATGTAGATGATGTTAAACAACAAATTTTAAGCATGTCAGAACTTATTTTCAAAATGGATGCCATATAGCTATTTAAGCTTGGAATGATATACCGTTGAAACTATGTAATCAATTCCAACCTAACTTTCTATACTGGCAGTAGACATAACAACTATCAACTGTATCTACATGTAAAATTTTGTAAGAGATCACCATGCGTATAAAATAGGGGTTTTACATAATATCTCGGGAAACAAATAACATATTCTTGCCGACTTTGGCAATCAAGTAGTAGTGAGGCAGATTAGGTCAAGCGGTATATTTTAAGCATGTCAGACGTTTATTTAAAAATGGCGCCCATATAGAAATTTTTAGCTTAGAACGCTATATCGTCCTAATTATGTAATAACATTCAAGTAAACTTTGCATGATGGTAGTAAATATTACAACTATCAACTATATGTATAAAGAGCATATTTTATCTGTCATTTTGTAAGATAGCACCATGAGAGTAACTAAATTTTTTTGTAATATTTCGGGGAAAAAATTTACAGATTCCTTACAAATATTGTAAACAAATAGTACTGCAATATGTAGGTCAGACACTTATTTAAAAAATTGTGGCTGTTTAAATATTTTAGCTCAGTGTATGTTACTAATGAAACAAATGCCAATTACTTTTGTATACTGGCAGTAACTATTAAAACCATTAAATTTTTCTATGCAGATCCTTATTTCTCTACCATTTTGTAAGATAGCCCTACCAATAAAAATAAATATTTTATTTCGAATCTCGTGAAACAATTAACCCATTATTATAAAATTTGGCGAAGATTCCGTAGTGCGGTAGGCCCTAATAATACATTAATTTTTTTAAAGTAGGACACACTTATTTTCAGAATGGTGGGTATAAAATCATTTTTGTTTGGTGGGCAATATCTACTGAACTATGAAATCTTTTGAAATTTAACTTTGTATATTACAGTATACCATCATCGAAATTAAAACTACGTAACTTTTTTGTCCTCTATTTATGAAGACCACCTCATGAAAATTATTGAGGTTTTATGCCATGTCGCGAAGACCAATCAACCGAATGCTACCAAATGTTACACTGGTACATTTCAAATAAATTTGTACCAAACTGTACACACCACAAATGCTACAAAAGGCCACGCAAACTTTCATTATTTAAAAGTGTCATGTACTGATGTACAAAATGGCAGCTTCACAAAACATTTCGTTAAGTTTGTCATATATATTTAACAATTTAACCAAATTCAATCGAACGTTTTATGCAGACAGTATACATTAGAATCTTTGTATATATAGTCTCTTTTTATGGCAATTTTGTACGGTAGCATCAAATAAGAAAATGAAGTTTTTTATGTTATATCTTAGGTACCAAACAACCGATTTCCATCAAATTCTTCACACAAGTAGTGTTACGGTAGGCATCGTAAACTTCTTTCTTTTATGTGGCATAGTCCCTTATTTAGAAAATAAATGCCCTTTAAATATTGTAGGTTAGTAAACCCCTCATTCGAAACATAAGTATGATTAAATCTTGCATTGTATTTATCTAAAACACAGGTCTCAGACAATTCAAAAAGATTCGGAGCGTCAACTTCAGATGTAGTCAGTCTAATGTTTTGAATGTTAGGGTTCACTTACCTGACATA
>NQII01014457.1:2143-13057 GCA_002778355.1 Clitarchus hookeri | reverse complement strand
CGTAAAAATCGGAGCACACAGTAGACTTCAACACTATATACACACCTCAGCTGTTGTTATACCTCCATTGGCTGCTGGTGCCGTGTCCGTCTTTGACCGAGCCACTCAGGACTAAGTAGCTCCGACACACTGAACCTTCGTGATTCGTGCGCAAACGGTTAACACGTGCCAGAACATTATTTAGCCAATCAAAGAAGCTGGACGACCCTACAGATTTTTGGGCTCTATCTTGTTTCGAAATCTTTGCGCGAAATGTCACTGCCCCTAGCGATAGGTCTGGACACGTAGCTGTGCTTTACAGAGTACCCGTGGCTTCAAGGCACGCTCTCGAGACAGCAGCGGTACGAGAACGAGCGTTGTCCTTTTGGAATGGAGCAGCAACGTGGACGCTCCCCAACGGCAGGACCACTAGTCGCAGGACCTCGCGTCTCAACGGTTGAGTCGTCAAAGTGCCCGTGATGAAGACCAACAGTGATCGGGCACGGCACGAAAACGCACCCCGCGCCATGACACCAGGGTGTCTGGACTTGTGGTGCGTGACAAGAATATGATCATCTTGGAGCTGCCCACATTCCCCCCACACACACAAACGTGTTGGTCACCGCCGCCAAGTCAAAAACGGGAATCACCACAGAAGCTTACCCGCTGCCATTCTCCACGGCTACAAGACAGTCGGTCGTGGCACACCTTTGCGATCTGTGGTGACGTCTATGTGGTTTTCAAGGACTGTCGTCGCGACGGTGAGGGTCCACGTGGTGCTGCGTCACGCAGCCGTCTGCCAACGGTACTGGCGCTTACTGGATGTGATGCTGCAGGGTAAGCATCACTGCTTGCTCAATGTCCACAATTGTGGTGGTTGGGGCACTAAGCGCCTGTCAGACAGTTAATCTGTTCATCATCCGTGTGGTTCGTTGCAGTCTCCCAGACCCTTCGTATCGTGTGTGCAGGCATTCCCGTATCCACTGACACCAAAAGGATGCTATGGTAATATCATCACGACCTCTATGTCACGTAATACGGCGAAATAATCATTCCGCTTCTTGCTGTCCTATGATCCGACTCATCTCAAACACGCCTGACTGTTGGAAGTGCTTTCTAACTCGTCTCCGAGAAATGCTAACACACTACGCTATGAAGAGGTGCTACTGATACAACAACACGAGTCAGAGGGGAATATAAAGCATGCACAGGGACGATCTCATATAGTACAGGAAGTGCAGCGATAAGGCCTGCTCTTGCTGACGTCACTTGCCTGGCCGAGCATGAAACGTGAATCATCTGAATGTCTCACATTCTCGAACCTACCCAAAACGTTTAATTCATGTATGTTGCTTACGTGTGAGTGCAACTATTTTTTGACAAAGCGTGCATTTGCTGCTATCAAAATATCAAGTAGTCTACTAACTGTGTTTTTCCAACAATTATGCAACCCTTCAGCTATGTTTACAAGCGTTTACTTATTTAAAGACGAAATAAAGGAATTTTTCAATTTTGTTGTCACTGTTAATTATAAAGTAACTTTTAATCCAGTGTTTTGCTAAATACAGTTTTATGCCAGAATATTAAAAACTTGTGGACATATTTCGTCAATTTTCCACTCCCGTGAGAATAACAAAGTTTAATCTTAATGTAGGTTCTATAAAAAAATTGAAAATGTTATATATATATATATATATATATATATCATATATATATATATATATCATATATATATATATACATTTTATGAAAATATTTAAAATTTTTACCAATAATTTTTAGACCTAAAACCTTAATAGCGTGTACCGTCTGATTGTATGTTTGAGTTTCAAAGGAACACACTTGATTCTACGATGTTTGTTAACTTTCGTGGATTGGCAACACTGCGCAGACTCTACGGTACAGATTCTGTGACTGTCGATCGTGAAGATTGCGTGTGCCCTCTTTTGCTAATGTTGGTAAAGCCAAAGCGATGTTGTTACTTGCTAGCAATATAAGTTGAACTGCAATTTGTGTTACAATGTAAGATGAGGTTATACCGTCAAAAACCAGACAGATCGCAGCAGTCCAGCGTATGAAAACACACTGACTCACAACCTCCGACGGAATTTCGCGTTTTCGTTTACTCAGAGAAGTTAATTTCGATTTCCTTTTTCGACATCCGAGTAATCGTACCGCAGCATTTGTTTTTAGGTAAACAATGTGTAAATGGAAATAATTGCACCAATGTTTTGTAATTTCATTTATGGCGTGCGATTAAAAAAAAAACCTGAACTGCGTTGTGAAGACTGTGCCACCCTCTCCTTATTACTTATTTCAGGGAAATGCTAGGCCACACGTGACATGAAAGGCTACGGAAGCTGTAGAGAAAGTTGAGGGCAAGTGCTGAGCCATCCTCCGTGTGGTCCAGACTTGCGATTACTCAGCTTCTCCAGCAATTATGATGGCGTTAGGAGGGATGACGTTGAGCGCGGACCAGGGAGTGAAAGCTGCTACATCCACTATTTTACACCGGCTCTCAGAAAGTAGTCTGCAACTTGTGTTCGAGAAGCTTCTGCATCGCTGGAAACGGTGTGTAGAGAGTGTGAATGTCGCTATTTCAAAAAGAAAAACCCACACCAAACCTTTTATCGACTCGAACTCCGTATTGCATTCCAAATCCGCGAACTTTTGTAACAGCCCTCGAATGTAAGCTAAAAGTACGTGTGGTGCGTTGATGTGCACCTAAAAAGGCACCGGACATGGTGTCGTGAATTAGTATTAATAAAAGGATATAGCGAAGTAAAGGAAATCGTAAAGTATTGTCATTTTATTGCCAGAGATATCCCATATAAGGTTATAAAAGACCACAAATTATTCACAATTTCGAGTGGACGAAACACGTGCTTCACACACGTCTTGTGCAAACATCGTGTCTGGTGAATGGAAGCTCGTATCATCCCAATTGCTCTCCCAAATAAATTTAGATCGTTATGGGATATTACAGCAGAAACTCCTCCCACCATACCAGTTTTCTTACACACTCCCGTGCCAGCATTACAGACGATTGGTGTTTTGTAACAGTAACTATAATCTGAATGGAACTTCCGCAACTTTATGTTTTCTATCATCCGCAGTTAGGCTTCGAGGCTCTGGTGCATTTATTCTATGCATACTCCAGATAAATATTTTTTAATGAAGTCGATTTAATAAAAATCGATAAAGTTCGATATTAATCGGCGTTATTGCAAAAAACAAGGACACATCGAGCTAACACAACAGAATGATCCTGATTTGGAAATAGGTTAATCTTACCTGTATCTGACCACTTCCGCCAAACACGAGGCTCCTTTCTCGCCTGGAGACAGCCGTTTCTTCAACAGCAACATCGGCACAGAAGATAGCCACAGCAACCGCCAAAACAAACAAATTCACGCAATTTTCAGCTGCCATTTTGTTAGTTAAATGAGGCGAGATTCTGGCGCAGCAGTTTGAGTACCCGCTCACACAAGTCAGGTGTCCTCGCGCCGTCGTGCAAACAAGACTGTGTGCACTTCCTGGTCCATTGCAGACGCCCAGACGGCAAACACTGCAGCCGCGCCAGAGACCTCTCCTCAAACATCGCCATGTTTGTGGCCGCCATTGACTCAAGTCCCGTTCACTCACCGGGAACGAGCATTGTTTGCTACGAGAAAATAATATCTCAAATTACGTATTTTGTCGCCACTTGTGCTTGTCTAAATACGTGGTTTATATCGAGCTTCACAAAAATAAACCGAGTTTCATGTTCGCATGAGTCGAAAATAAATATTTCCTTGGCTTTCCTTATCAACTCGTGCGAATACCACATCACTTATTACTATGAACAAAGTTCTTTAATCTCAATATATCTTACATTGTATGTCATTTAATTTGGTGTTATCAAAAATAACGCTGTTACAAATACCAAAGAACGTGACTTTCTTAAGACAATAAATTGAGTAAACATATGCTGAGGGCGAATATTCTTTGCTTTGTTTCATATCTACTAAATACTTGAGATTGTGACACATTGCTTACTTAATTTCCCGTCTAACTATTTACAGAGTTGGATATATTTGGCCTTAAAGAATTAATTTAAAAATTTCCAAGATAGTTAAAATAATTTTTTGGAAAAGTTACGTATTATATTAGATCACTGAATCTTTGCATTAACAAAAAAATGGCTGTAAGACGTAAAATGTGCATACGATTAATAAAGTACAGCACTGTGTTCCTACTACAAAACAGACAGTACCTCCAACAGAACAACTTCAACAATGCTTGAGTTGTCTCCACAGCAGCTAGAACTGCAATAACACAACGCTGCTACTCTCAAACGCGATTAGAGAACTGTTCAGTACTCGCAACATAATATTCTGTTAGTTTATCACAATTGTAATTGTTGCAGTAACAATACAAATNGAGAACTGTTCAGTACTCGCAACATAATATTCTGTTAGTTTATCACAATTGTAATTGTTGCAGTAACAATACAAATGTTGTTGAAGTTGTTCTGTTGGTGGTACTATCTGTTTTGCAGTGGGATCGCAGTGCTGTACTGCAGCAACCATGCAACCACGAGAGGAAAACAAAGAAAATATGTTTGCATTATTACCTACGTTAACAACATTTAGATGCTACCTAGGACCCATCAGTTGGCTGTCCCTTTTTTTATCAGTCTAAACTGTTCCTACAACAGTATTTTTTTCTCAGCAGGTGTTTCGATGTCGTAAAGTCGGGNCCTTTTTTTATCAGTCTAAACTGTTCCTACAACAGTATTTTTTTCTCAGCAGGTGTTTCGATGTCGTAAAGTCGGGATCTAAAATATTTTCAATGAGAATGCCGATCAAATAATTTATTTACGTTACTAATAACAAATAAAAGCGAGTAATGCGTTCTAAGCTTCTGGCAATTTCGGTATCGGCGGTCATCAACGCTGCAGAAGATGGTTTATAGCGCGCCTCCAGAGGAGGTGTCCAAGTTTCTTCGTCAGTGACTGTCTTACCGTAATTTCTCTGGAGAATATTATAGACAACGGTGAGCATTTCAATCAAAAGTTGCTAAGCATTCTGCGAGGTCTCTTAACATTATTTTTTGGCCTTGGAGAAGAACTATTTCATAGCTCAAGCCTAAGGTATTGCACCTAGGTTCTTTCCTAGGTTCCTTCCTGTCGCACGAAATTAATGTTTTTCCTTTCTTGATTCTTTAATTTTGTGTATATTGTTATCTTTTACTTAATCTGAAGAAAATTTTAAACAAGCTATCAACATTCAGAACATTACGCAAAATTGTCTTTACCTAAAGGACATAATATCTTTTTTAAATATGTTTTCCAGTTTACGATAATTTTGGATTTTGTAACAATCCCGTGTGAGCGCATACATAGTTTGAAATTCACGTAAAAAAATAATCTTTAAAACGTTAAAAAATCACGCCTGTATTTGAAATGCAGACATCAGATATGCAGAAATTCAACTCCAAATTATTCCAGTACAGCTTTTGTAATCTTTATCCCATGTTTCAGAAACATTTGCTTAAATAATATTCTATTCCTGCATGCACTGCAAGAAGTTTCTTAGATGTTTCTTCTGTTCGTAGTATGAAATAGGCAACCTTGGGGCATTGAGCCATTCAGATGATGCTGTGGTGCGGTTAGTTCCTTTGGACGAAGGCCATGTTGGATTTTGGCGACCTTCATATTTAACCTTTGCCTTTATGGAAGAAAAAGTAGATACGTACAACACAGCCAAAAAATTTACACTGCACCAAAAGAGATACCCCTGGCCCTGCTCACACCTGATGAAAGGCCAATTGTGCATAGACGACGGGATGCTGCTACCATGTGACCTCCTTTACAGCCGGGGCCGCGGTGGTGTAGTGGTTAGACTACTTGCCTCCCACCTAGGCGAACCGGGTCGCTCCCGAATTCTCGCGTGTGGGAATCGTGCCGGACGATTCCGCTGGTCAGCCGGTTTTCTCGGGGATCTCCCGTTTCCCCCGTCCTCTCATTCCAGCACTGCTCCATACTCACCTCAATTACCCCCATAGGCTCTCAAGATCTCGCTGTTAAGAACCCTCAAATCTCTTCTCTCACGCCTTTGCAGCCCACAACTACAAGGTAAGGAGCCACGACATCTTCAGTGGGTGATACTGCGGGCCTGCATGCGCCAGTTGCAACCTGCTACGCTAAATACCGAAGAAACTCGCTATCTTCTAACATAATTTGAGCTATAAGAACAATTTCGTCATCTGGCATTTGAGGTATGGTGCACAGGACATCATCTTTCCACACACCTGTGAAAAGATGATCATGTTCGCCCAGCAGATCGGTGATTGATCTCCCATACAGTTTGTCGACTCCTTTGGATTCATAACGCCCAGCCTCGCTTTTCTCACCGAGTTATTCTCTCCAAAATTCACCAACATATCTGAATTATTCAGCACCATCTCACTGTCAGTTGTAACTAGTTTCCATATGGACGTGTCGGTGCGTTGCAATTGTTGGAATACTCAAACTCCTAAAAGACACTGACATCAGCGACGAAGACCGCGTCCAATAACACACAGATTGGGAACAGTTTAGCTGAAGTTCACTAGCAGAATAACTCTGACTAGTATCTTCAGAACGATGTACTGATTGGAAGCATCACGGACTTGTGCATATCGACATACAAAGTGGACTGCTGACACAATGTGAGAAATTTGTGATTTGCCTTCGGCGACATGTTGAATACGTTGACATCTAAATGGCGTTAATGACGCCTTTCGAGATGTTTACGTTCACCAAGGAAGGGACTCGAGAGAGCATCGCAGAGTGAATCAACCATCATTCGGTAGCGAACAACAAAAACGAACGTGAAACACAGATGCCTGCAAGCTGTCCATGTGTGTAAAATACATAGTTGCAAAGAGCCATAAGATGGGCCATGCAATTTATGCTCCCCATTTACGAATTCAATCATCATGCAGTACCTGATGAAGGGATGAATGTTACATCTTGGAGCTTGATGCTGAGTATCCTGCACTCCTGTACACAGCAAAAAGCAATATTCCACTCCTGCATGCGAAACAATGACTACAGGCCCCCAACCAGATCAGATTTATAACGATGCTGCAAGAAAAAATCAAGGACGCACTGCAACATGAACTAATAGTTAAGGAAAGTGCTTATGTTCGAGCACAGTACTTGGATAAAGCCGTACATCGAACTGAACATCCAAGACACGACACAGAATCATAAATATCTTCAAGAGAAACGTTATTTAAATTGCCAACAATATTATTGAGAACAAAAGGAATCGTCAAATTATTTAGTCGTGTGCAGTGCAAAACAATTGAAAAACTCGTAGCCAAACAGAAGATTCTTGAATGTATCATATACGATCAAAATCCATCCCTCAACAACAGTAGCATGAATCCATGTTTCTCTACTGTAAGATATATGTAGGATGTGCAATGCTTGACCTAATAAAAAAAACTGATGTGTAAATTCCACTATGGAAAAATGAGCGGCTGGCATGAAGATGAACTCGAGATTTTTTATATGGACACAGATAACTCCATGCACAAAATCAGAACTGGTTACTTTTATGTCATAATATGCACAGCTGAAATTTTCTCAGGGTCCGATCCCTATGCTTACTCGTACTCATCGGTGCTACTAGACAAGAAACCTAAATGTGTCGGGTGAGTTAAATAGCGAGCGTGATGACAAGAACAACATTAACTGAATTCGTTGATCTACATGCCAAACTGTAGCCATACAAGTTCAATGAAAAAGTCACCAAAAAGCAAAAGGCGTCCAAAACTTCACCGTACGAAACAACATCGAATTGGCCGAATATGTAGCTTTTCTTAAAGAGATACAAACAACGGATCAGGAACATGGCCGGGTCAAATCAACATGTCCTCTCTACAGAGAATGAATATAACTTAGCTTCGTGTAACTCAGATCAAGAGCGATTATTATATGAATGTGGTATACGTGATTTGCTATACAGATATGTAGGGTAGGCTTTCATATCTTGTAAAATCAGAATTGTATACATTTATATCACATATGTACACCTTATACATAATCATTACATTCTAATAAGCTTCTCTTTAATACACCCATTACTATGCCTGCATATATATAATTCAATTAAAACCTATACTTACTGGAGTCCGTCAGTCGTTTCTAAACATATGAAAACACTGCTCATGCGAGCAGTTTCCATGTGTTATCTCAGTGTGCTCGAATGTTTAGCATTATTGATCTGTTTTGGCTTTTTCTTCGACTCCCTTTGGTATATAACATTAAAAATGACGAAAGGTCACTCAGTACTGAAAAACGTCTTATGTCTCCGAGTTCTCATTTTGAGTGACAAGAAGTTTGATCTTGACCAGTAAAAAGCATTAGAATACTTCATCTAAACACTTAATACTTACGTTAAGCTTACGATGACCCCTTGGTGATACTAAAAGCCCAATGGGAAAAAATGCGCTTTTCGCAAAGAATAACTTAAATAAATTTTATACTCAAGGAATGCTCATGAGAGTAAATGAAAACTGATTAAAAAAGTTAAAACTTTTTATGTTAGCGCCCAACTTTTCACATGCACTAAATGTTGATTTCAACAAGAGTTGACTATTGTCATTAGGACTGACGATGCACCGTAATTTTCTCTCGATAGACACACTACCTAGCATTTGAGTTAATAATATAAATTTATTTGAATTAACAATGCAGATTTTTTTTATTATACCTTCCTATCTGAAATTGCATACAGTATTTATTATATTCATGTGATTATACACACGCACACACGTATATATATATATATATCGGTGTGCATATAACTGCGGGTCTAGCTAGATAGGTAGCCATTAAAACAATATATTAAGCTCTCTTCTAATAATAAACAGCTAGCACGTTTCAGATTTCTCCAAATGCAAAATAAGATTTTCAAAGAAGATTAATTTAAATAATACGTTCTGTATTTAATTAAAAGAATAATTATAGTGTGACTTGGTGAATGTTAAACAGAAAAAGGGAATTCATAAATAATACATGAGAACAGAGTCAGTGAAGGCAGCAGATATTCGTCACTCGCAATTCTACTGATGAAAGCCTCAGTCAATCCTACTGCTATCTACTGATGCATTCCAATCTCTTGTTAATGGCGAAGTACGTATAAAATATGATGGCGACTATGTTGTCACTAATCTTTTTTATGATTGCGCCAGGTCTTCTCTTGTTTTATGTACGCGAAATTACAAAGTGCAGATTAAACAGTGTTTATATTAGGTTATAGAAAACAAGCTTACGGACATATCTATATTAAAGTAATATTTTCGCAGTTATTTGTTTATAGGAAATTCTTGAAATAAAACGGATATTTAATTACATAATTTTAATTCAACTGAGGAACAATTTTTGTCATTTGTCATAGGGACAGAATAAAATACAACATAAATGATGAAAACAATATTTATTTATGTAAGAACAGAGGTAACCAGGTTCGTTGCACAGAATAAATAAATATATAAATAAATAAATAAATAAATATATATATACAATTTGTCAGAATTCTGCACCCTTTTCAAATGGTCGTGGAGTCCCGTATTAAAATCATTAACATATGCTGATTTGGCTTCTGTTTGACATGTAGAGCTAACAAAATTCGTTGGCTTCTTTGGTAAAAAAAATGATACAGAATTAGTGAGGTATAAATTGGAAATTTAAATATTTTACAAATAAACAAGTTTTGAAGTTGCCTATTTACATTTAAATAACAAACAATATAAAAAAATCGATTCCTCAAAACCACACAAATTAGCAAATCACTTTTTGTAACTTCTCGGGTGCAAATCATATGTAAACAATGTTAGTTAGATTGTTTTGGAACACTTATTAAATTGTTGATTAAAAGGTAATCATATTCAGTTTTCTCATCAAAGTTTTGTTTTGGTGTGTTTATCATTTTTAGTTTTTTTTTTAATTCCATAAACAAAACTGCTTTTTATTTGTTTTTGCACGAAACGTGCTGTTGGCTTTGTAAGGTAGGATTGATTCGTACAAACTGTCAGCTATACAGGTTTATCTATATTATGCAAATGTAAATAACACACGATCTCTCTACATGTGTTCTTTGTGATCCAACAATGAGATAATAAAATTTTCACACAAACTATTATTTATAAAATCACATAAATTGTCATACAAATAATTTTAATATATTTGAATACCATTAATTTTTACTCACGCCTTCATTTCAGTGGGGAGATTTGCACTTTTAACCAGGAAGATACTTCTGCTAGATGGAGATTTCTTTCAGTCAAATAAATTACAATTTAAATATTTACGCATTATCTTCCGCCAACGATGTGGCCAACTTTGTAATGAAGCGAGCGTTATGACTAGATCATAGGAGTGATATTTGTGCTATTACTGGGTATCAATGCTGTGATGAAAGTAAAGACAATGTAGAAAATGATTTATGTTAATGGCAGTGAAAGGATTGGCGAAATGAACACGAGCTAAAAGTCCGAAAGAGCATCTCATCTCGTAATACATTACTCATGACACTACCCACGTGAGAGAGTATTCCAAGTGATTCCAGGCTACGTTACAATTTACACAGTAACTATAACGATAATCATACATTCCTTGGTCTTATTTGCACTGAATCGAAATAAAACAAAAACACTTAATGGTTATGCTGTGTCTAAAATATTCCGTGACGCACTTCAGATACAATTACAAAATAATATGGTGTTGCCTCCTCTAGTGCGTTACCGTTTCAAAACTGAGACACGTGTCAGGTTTCAGAGGACACCAGTCGGTTTTCAATGCCAACAGCCAGAAAGTTTTGCGAGGAAATTCCATTTCCTCCGGCCTGATTAAATTTTAATGATTCTTCATTGAAGATGTCGTATCATTTTATTCCACAT